>JACXGJ010000125.1:144357-174539 GCA_016801105.1 Esox niger | reverse complement strand
AGAGTGGCAGGGAAATCTTCCATCAGCCTTGGCTTCAGTAGGGAATCCCAATGCATCCAAACCAGGATCACATCAAAACCAGGAAATGTTTTGCGACCCCTTACCCAATATTGGTATGACGGGAGGGTTAGATGTGTGTGTGTGTGTGTGTGTGTGTGTGTGTGTGTGTGTGTGTGTGTGTGTGTGTGTGTGTGTGTGTGTGTGTCAGGGCCTTAACCCGTGGGCAGCATTGGCATTGCTTCTGGTGCTGTGTGATGGGGTTGGAGATGTTCTGGACCTGGTGGCTCATCTTAGAGGCTGCCTGCCTTCAACCAGTGCTGTTACAGAGTACCTTAGTGCTATGGCAACCATGCTGCTTGCCATGAGGAGAAACAACATCAACATCAGTAACAGGTCAAAACTGATTTAAGTTACTAAATGCAGATTGGAAGGCCCATTCAGAAGATTCTGACTGTCTGTCTTCCATACTTCCCCTTTCTTTCCGACACTCCAGGTGGCACTACAATATCTTCTATGTCCTTCATCTTTTGGAGAACTCCCCGCCCGCGCTGCCAAGTAGTCAGAACAGGTGAGGACTGACTGCTTATTGGAAGGAGGTATTTTCAACCGGCCGGTCTTAACCTGGTTTCATATCTGGTCCTCTCGCTCTCTCAGGAAAACCCTGATTCATATGTCCAATGAGCAACAGAAGATCCTCAACCATGACATCCAGCGACACCATGTGGTGAAGATCATTGCCTTTGCAGGTAGCACTAGAACACTGCTACAAGCTTCATGCTGCAGTTTTTGTGTTGTTTTCTCTTGACAATTGAAGGCTAATATAGAGCTGGTACTTTTGCTTGCATTCCCTTAATTGTCACTAGAGGGCGCACACTTCCTTGATGTTCTGCTTAGGATGTGATCAGAATGAAAGGCCTCTTCCTATACGCTGACAATTTCTGCACTGTTCAAGTGGTTACATCCCCAAATGGTCAACCCCACTTCCCATTGTGCAATTGACCTTTGTTTGTTCGAGGTCTTCAGGGATTTGTCTGAAATCGAATGACCCAAGGGGATACGAAATGATGTAGTTCATAGTTTGTTGAATAATGCATGGTGGCCATGGATCTCAGATTGGTGTAATAATATGAGAAATGCATATATCAAAGTGATATTATAAGAAGAATGCAGATGATGATGAATACCAATTCAGCAAATGCTATTTGTTGTCGGAGCTTTAATCTGTGCTTAATTTTAGGTGTGGTGGTTAGGACTGTTTAAAGGAATTGGAATGATTTGATTCACAATGGATATAAAATACAGATTGTGTGATTTAACAAAAAATTTATTTCAAAACATCTGCATCTCTGGAGTGCATTATATTGACTTATTCTTACTGTTGGTTTCGACTGCAACTTCAGTAGCTAGTTATTAGCTTGTCTTTAGTTTTTAAACATTAGCTTACAGAAAATAATATTAAACTTTATAAGCTAGTTCAGTATATTTCTTTGTTAAAGAGGATTAAGTGCAGGGCTGTAGCTTCCACTGAAATGTCCGCCAAGGCAGGAAATTGAGTTCCTATCTGGTCACGTTTACAGGCACTTGAAAAGAGCAATCCATTATCGTTTCATTAATTTATTCAGTGGTAAAATAATTGCTACTTTGGTAAATTATCGTAAATTATTAATTTGAATGTATCCATTATTATTATCCAGTGTTCTACTTTATCCATCACCATGTATACCTTGATACTCTCTGCTTTTTGGAATAACCTTGTTAAAGCTTCTACAAACTGGTTAGTAGGTGGTGCACCCAGCTGCAGAGCTGTGTCGTTCATAAACACTGATGTTTCCTGCTTTCTTTTTTGGCAGTTATCCCTGACAAAAAATGTTTACTTACCTCATGTATTTAATTAACAATTTAAGTGCAAAAAATGTCAAAATATTTTTGTCTGAGTATTTATTGTTCGTTTGCAGAGATTAAAGGTGTTTACTGTGTTTCAGGGACCGGGAAGACCTCCACCCTGGTTCGGTATGCCCAGCAGAGGCCACACCTCCGATTCCTCTATATGGCCTTTAACAAGTCAGTGGCCAACCAGGCTCAGCGCTGCTTCCCGGCAAACGTGGACTGCAAGACTGTCCACTCCATGGCTTACGGAGCTATTGGAAAGAGGTCCGTCCAATGCTGTCAATGAGTTTCTGTCTGATGGGCTTCTGCTTCTATGTCGGCGGTCCTTTCAACTTATGCGCATTTTGGATAACCTGCATGCAGTGGAGCGTCGCTCCCAGTAGTTCTTCTCTTGAACGAGTATGTCTGTGGGATTGTTCAGCGAGCTGCATGCGGTTTGATCTCCACAAATGTCAGAGGCATGTGGAGCTTGACTAGCAGGGAAACCTGCAGTAGCATCGCTGAATTAATGAAAACCAATTGGCCTCCGATCTGTTTTGGTATACTGTTCTTTACCTAAAGTCCTTTTAGAGATTTAATGATTAAATCTTATGTTAATAAGATGTTGATCTTTCTCCTCAGTATAGCCATACAGCAGGTTGGGTGTTATGTAATCATAGAATATAATGAATTGTAAGCAAGGCGGCTGTGGAATGTTGGGAATGTCAGTCCCTAGATTTTATTCAATATTGACACTGTTAATAGCAAACACTTGGTCATATGGCTTTGAGGCTCATCCAGCTTAAAGCCACTGACTCACTTTCCTGCATTTATTTATTTGACCCCACTCCTGACAGACACAAGCTAACATGTACACCATAATATAATAATAATCCAATGCAACATTATGTCTACAACAGGTTTTGTAAAATTGAAATGCATTCCAATGTGCTTTACAAAAGAAAAGATTAGACTGAGAAGTTTCGATGCAAATTCAGCATGCTAAGAATTTCCTCTCCACACAGTCAGAGATACTTTTGGTGGGATTGAAAACTCTGCTGGCTTTCATGCCATTTGTTGAGCTGTCTGTCCTGATCAGGTTGTGTCCAAAACGCTCCCCCTTCGGACATTCGTTGACATTTTCAATCCGTCGTTTTGTCAGTCATCCATTAGCTCAGCTGTCGATGTCTGTCACCCAACTCTCTCAGGTACCAGGAGCTGAAGAAGTTGTCGGGAAACGTGAAGCCCTTCTCTTTAGCCTGGGTGCTTCCTGAGGGCCGTGGGGGCTTTGTCAACGCCAAGGTGGTCACCCAGACCCTCAATGCCTACATGTCATCGGCTGACACACACGTCAACCCCAACCACGTCCCAGGCTCGTACACCAACACACGAGGTACAGTGACCACGCCTGACCGCCAAGAAAAACGGGTAGGTGTCACGCACAACCCCCACATCCATTTCCTTTAAAACGAACCCCTCTCATCCCCAGCTCATTTCTGCCGTTGAACAGCTGTTTCTCTTGCAGATGTTTGTGAGGGATGCCCAGAGGATCTGGGACAAAATGGTTGCCTTAGAAGAGACAAGGGAGTCTGCATACCACATGACCCATGACGGTAAACCCCCAACATTTGATTTTTATATTTCTTTGTGTTTGTTGAAAACAGAAATTGGAGTATGTGAACGATTCTTAGGATTGGACCCTTTTGAATGTCACCAGGATATCTGAAGCTGTGGCAGCTGCAAAGACCATGTCTGGACGGGTATGATGTTATCTTTATAGACGAGGCACAGGACTGCACTCCAGGTATATTATTTTCCACAGTACTGGTCCAAACACGGAACAAAAGTACACATGATTACACTCAAGTCTGGTTGTGCGTGTGTGTGCATACGTGTGTTAGCCATCATGGACATTATGCTGCCTCAGCGCTGTGGGAAGATCCTTGTGGGAGACCCTCACCAACAGATCTACACGTTCAGGGGAGCAGTCAATGCCCTACACCTGGTGGAACACACACATCTCTACTACCTCACCCAGGTACACACAAATGGAAATGTCATCTATTCATTATAATGACTGCTTCATAGGTTATTCCTTAGATAATTTGGTTAATAACACATTCATTTGAAGTCCACTAGCACTGACTTAAAACTTTAGTCAAGCTTTTCGTGTCTGTCTTGGAAATCTTCATCAAGCTCCCATCTGTTTGCTAGAAATTGTTCAGACACACAAGGTAATTAAAAAGGTTTACAATTTAAGGAAAAAGAAAATTTACTTGGTACACTAAACCTATTCCCAAAAGGGTCCAGGACCAGCACTTTCCTCATCTATTAAGGATATTGCAATGTCAGATTTGTAGTGTACTTGAGTGGAAAAAGATTTAATAGAGTTTACCATAATTTGCCTACTATGACTACAAAAGGCAGAGAACGGTCACTATAATGTCAGAAATGTTTTTTTACCACTATAATTACATCACCTTCAGAGAACACTAGCACTGACATACAAGACCTATCGTGCTGGCTGCCATTTTCTGTATCAGATATGTCTGCATAATGTATCTGGCTGTTATTATTGAATGACACCATTACATTATCACATGGTCTTATTACAAAACACGATGCCTCCCCATGGAGGTAAGAGGTTGGCACTAAAGGTTGGCCGAGAGGTTGGCACTAAAGGTTGGCACATTGGTCTAAAACCATTTCCAGATAGGAATGGTTCATGACCATCATTCTCTTGCGAAATGTTTGTTTCCTGTGCGGCTATGTATGCATGTCAGTTAGGACACCAGCTGGTTGCGTTTGTAGCAGCTGTTATGTTCCCCAACTGGAGATTAAACTGGAGGTTCACCTTCAGAAGGTACTGAGCATGGTGGAGTGTTTTGATCACTTAAAGAAATTAGGGACTTAGCAAATTTCCAGTCTACTTTTTCTCAGTTCATTTTGGTCTGCATTGTCTTGTACAGTACTGTGTAGAAGACTTAGGCCACCAATAAGAATTGTTTAAAGCCATTTGTCTGAGCACTGTGTACTTGTTAAGCGTCCAATTGTTCTAAATAAAGTTAAAAGAAACATGAATAGAATGAGTAACAAACCTATTGTTTTTGGCGTCAGTAAAGTGAACAACCCTAGCCCAAAGTATGTCTTTGTCTGTTATTATGGAACCGTTATGGTACCAAAACGTGGTTCTACCTATCAGTGAAATATCCTTTGTTGTCTTGTACTCCGGTGACCAATGACTGCCAGATGTTGACTAAGCACTTGATTTCCTTCTGATCCTATAACATACTCTGTTAAACATAGTGGTTCTGTGAGCTATTAAACACATTCTTCCCAGATAAATTGCCTTAAAATAAATACTAATGTGGCCTGACCTGGCATGTGCTTTGGAGGGAGAGGTAGGCAGTGGGGTTAGTCATAACGTGGCCCATCTAGTCCCCTCACTCCACCTATCGTTATACTCTCACTGAGTCACATCTGGAAATCATATCCCAGAATTTTATGCAAGACATATGTTCTTTCCCCACTAGAGACTCAGTGTTGACATGAAGAAAAAACACTTTGTGGAACAAAATATTTTGAGGATGTTAAATCCTAATTTGAGGCCACTAAATAATGCAAACTGATTAAAGAGTCACAGCTTACACAACTGAAATCACAATCTTTTTTCAATTGTCATGGCTAGAAGGGATACAGGTCATGTCAAAATGCCACTGCATTTTGCATTTTCCCAGAGTCATCCATCACCAAAGGAAAGACCAGAGATTACAGTAATTATGCAAAAAAGGTTGTTGGGCTGCAAAAATCAGGAAATGTCTATAAGAAAATGGCTCAACTGTTGAAAATCCCCAAGTCCACTATCAGGGCGATAAATAAGTTGAGTTCAACTAGAGATGTAAACAACTGGCCTGGAAGAGGACGTGTGTCTGTATAGACCCCACACACAGTGAGGAGGAGGGTTTAATTGGCTGGAGAATTGCAGAAGTGGGTTGGGTCTTAGGAGCAGGAAGTCTCCAAAACCACAGTCCGATGCAGCCTACATAATCACAAATTGTTTCAGGGGGTTGCCATAAAAAGCATCTGTTGTCATCAGACTCAAACGCTTACAGATTGTCATATGTCACTGGAAATTGCAATGAAACTGGGTGTCATGGTCAGATGAGACGGAAACTGAGCTTTTTGGAAACAAACACCAGAATGGTTTTAGCATAGACAGAAAGATATGTGACAAAGTACAGAATCCCCACTGTGAAGTGTGGTGGTGGATCGTTGATTTTATGGGGCTGTTTTTTGCCTAAAGGCCCTGGACAACATGTTAGGATACATGGTATCATAGACTCCATGTGCAAGCAGATATTAAATCAAAACCTGGCTGCCTCTGCCAGGAAGCTTCAACTGGGCCATGAATGGATCTTCCAGCAGAATAAAGATCCAAAGCACCCCTCAATCATTATTAAAATGGTTTACTGACCACAGAATCAAGGCCATCCAAGTCCTCAGACCTAAACCCCAGAGGGAACCTGTGAGATGAGCTGAAGAAGAAAGTCCACAAACGTGGAACTCAAATTCTCAAGGATGTGGAGAAGTTCTGTATGGAGGAATGGTCCCAGATGCCATGTCGTGTGTTCTCCAACCTCCTTACCTGTTATAGGAGGAAACTCAGAGCTGTCAGGTTGCACAAAATATGAATGATGGGGTGCCAGTTATTGTGGCACACAAATATTAGAGACATATTTCCAAGAGGTTTCTTTTCATTGTTTATATCACTACAAAGTAGAATTTTGTAATGTTTTTCGGTGAAAGTTCAAGAGGATAAACAGACATTTTTTCACAGACCCTTTTTGCTCATACAGTCAGGTCTGTAAATATTTAGACAGTTTTATTTAGACAATTTTTGGGGCTCTAGAGTTATTGGTCAAACTGTCAATCATCATAAAAAATGTGAGTTTCAATACTTTGTTGCAAATCCTTTGTATTCAATGACTGCCTGAAGTCTGGAACTCATGGACATCACTTTATTCTCTGGTGATGCTCAGCCAGGCCACAGAATGTCCAGTAAGATATTCAAAGATTTTTTTTGTGTTCATTAACTGTCCTAATTGTTTGAAATCAGTAGAAATTAAATAAAACAAGTTCAGGGCACAGATTCCAACAAACATGCAGGTACTGAAAAATCTGACAAACCAATAAGCTAGGTCAAAATGTGTTGCTCCCTTTCCTCGTCAGATCGCTATGCTTTTCAGTATGTGGCATTGCAGTTAGACACAAACAAGCACAAACACACACTCTTACAATACAAGGAACACACAATAAGACAATGGCACCTACGGTGGTAATTCCTCTGTATTTACCGTGGTGAAGTCTTCTCTTGATTGTTGACTTTGTTGCAGATTCACCTAACATCAAAAGGGTGTTCTAGATCAGAATTCTTGTGAATGAGATCTTCTACGCCAATTCTTCTGTCATCCACCACAGTTATTTTCTGTGATCTCCTGGCCTTTTCCCCCCAGATTTCTTCTCCCTAATGATGGCTTCCTTTACTGGCAATGACAGCTATTTGGAGGTTTGCATTTTGCAGGTTAACAGAAACAAATTCCTGATGCAAATGCCACGCTTGACCCTAAAAATGTCACACTCAGACCTTTTATTGGGGTACTTGTAACTGAAATAAGGATGTAACATACCTGGTCATGGAAGAGATGAGCAGACAATTATCCAATTACTTTTGGTACCTTAAAAAGGTCAGGATTACATTTAAAGTGCTGTTATTCCTATAATACCCAAATCCATGGTATCGATGTAAATCAAAATAGTATTTTGTTCCCTCAAAATAGTTTCCATCTTCTTCATGTCAAATCAGGGGCAAGATACTTATTGTCTTTTGGCCACTGGTTGTAAAATTGGGGCTTTCGACAGAAAAGGATCCTCCAGAAGTCTACTTTGTTACATTTGTGCTGATATGTGCTCCATGTCAATCAGAGCCACAAAATCTGAATTTCATGGTTATCTAAGATATGATATTATACTTATCAGCCTAACAATGCAGTACACGTTCAGCTGAGAATAAGAGGTTTAAAAAAACGTATTTGTTATTCACTGAAGTCCTGGACTGCGTCTTTCAGTCACTCTGTCGTAAACCATTTTTCTAGTGATCATGGGATCTGTCTTCTGTCTTTGTCTCAACCCTTCCTTTGGTGACATTCCACAATGACATGCCATACAAGGCCCGGGAACGTTTTCTCATCTGTATCTTCAAGACATTGCCAATCAGGAAAGTTGTCTCCTATAGACCTGGGTCTTCCCATCCATGGTGTTTGTGTGGGTTAGGGACAACGTGGGATAGGGCGATGTCTAATGTTGTGTCCCATTCTTCCTCAATGACATCACCTTTGTCTTGGACTGATTTGATGTTTTCTAATTATTAGCTTGGCAGCTGTGTGTTAGAGGGGCTCTGGAAAACCACCGCTATTTCACAGTAGTCTTGACAGTGTAAAATACACACAAACCTTTTTTTCTCTCTTTGCAATTGTATGCATTACACAACTGTTGTTCTCAGGACTGAAATCCACTTGAACTTTCACCGAAAAACATTACAAAATTCTACTTTGTAGTAAAATGCGCTGAAATCCACAGTATATATGTGTCATCGATTACATCAACCACCATTCATTCATTTCATAATGGTTCATTCTTGATGTATTTATGTAAAGTTGCAGACAGGCTGATGGAGGAAGAATACATTGGTAGCATATTACTAATGTCGACACTGTGTGTTCATAAAATGGATAGTGACGTGTGAATCGAAGTAGTCAACACAGTCTTTAGAATCTCACCATTTACTTTTATCAGCATGCAATGGTTTAGTCTCTAAATTGCTTAACTTAAAATATCACAGCTGACACCAGCCTGTTGTCTAAAACTGGTCAACCCTAATTTTATGATTATTGTTCCTTCTGTTCTCAGAGCTTTCGGTTCGGTTCTGAGATTGCCTACATTGGAGCCACGATTCTCCAAGTGTGTAAGAAAGTGAAGAAGATTCTTGTTGGAGGAAAACAAGACGGTGGGTGAAAAGAGACCCAGTACTTTTTTCTCACACCAATGACCGTTAAATGCCCTGCGCAATTAAAGGGATTTTTTGTGTGTGTTTTGTATCACAGCTGATGCAACTAATTGCTTCATTATGTTTACTGGCGGCATTAGGGCCCAATTGTCCATGATTCTGATTAGCCCTAATACTGTATAAACCTTCCAGACATGCATAACTCTCCCATTATCTGAAAGTGCAGTCGGCCATGTTTGGGCCATGCAGCCCTACATGTGAACCAGTGGGAGTGAGTTAGACCTTTGGAAGTACGCTAGGTCGCTAAGGTTATGTTTTCTGAACGGTGTAATTGTTCCTATAAAACATCTGTGGTGTTTCAAGACTTGTGTGTGCGCCTGTGTGCGTGTGCGTGTGTGTCTCCATGTCCATCCACAGGCAGTGTTCAGGGCAAGGCTGTGGACTCACTGCTTCCCCTGACTACAGTGTCAAGTCCTGGTCGGGGAAAGCTAGCGGTGCTGTCTCGGTGTAACGTCACCGTGTTTGACCAAGCTGTGAAACTAACTGACGCCAATCCCCACTGTAGGCTGCACATCATAGGAGTGAGTCTCTATACTGACACACACACACACACACACACTGTGTGGCTCTTTTGTAAGACATGGCTGTCTTTGTTTTTTGCTTCAGGGAGTGGAGAACTTTGGCTTGAACAGAATCATGGACATTTGGGTCCTGATGCAGCCAGAAAACAACCGATCCCGAGGTCTCATTAACATGGACTCTGTTACACATCATAAATTCGTACACAATGTTCTATGCTGTTTCATTGCACTTCTGGAGAGGGGTACTGTACAACTGTGTAGCCAAGAGATTGTCTAGCAGAGCCCCGTTCCTAATGACATTTTATGATTATGTAATCATTAGGCTATGTGTTTAAGTTATCAAAGTAATATTTAGGCCAAATATTTTGCCTGCTATTCATTTGACTTGTTTTGTCAATGTTGTTTTATCTGTTATTGCATTCTAGTCTTGAACTAAGCTCTGTGGGTACCATGAATCCGCTAAGAATAGATGGTTTTACTGTCTGACGACACTGTTTGGACCAGTCAATAGTATACTGTGTCTTTCCAGACATTGGCCAACCCTAGAAGATGGAGGGTTAGCACTGCAATGTGTGGAGACCCCTAAATGTCTGTCCTATTCCTATCCCGGTCCTCTAGGCATCAAAGACCTGTTCATCCGTAGGTTCACCAAGGAGAGTCTTGGCGGCTACATGGGGCTGAAGATGTATGCTATAAAGACGGAGGACCGCGAGTTAGAGGGCAAATTCACTGTGGTGGAGAAATACAACAGCCGCATCCCTGAGCTGGTGGAGCGCATCTATAGTTGCGCTGAGAGAGCGGCACAACACGCAGGTACATACTCACAGACAGTCTTATCACTTTGTGTATTTGACAGATGAATCATCCAGATTTCTCTCACCTTCCCTGCTCTCTGCCGGTCAGATTTTATCCTGGGGACGGTCCATAAGTCAAAGGGCCTGGAGTTTGACACCGTGGTGGTCACTGATGACTTTGCTAAGGTCCCCTGTGCCGCCCACAACATACCCAGGCTTTCCAGCTGCTCAGGAGGTACGCGTTGGGTTGTGTCACAGGGGTGTGTTTTGGACGTGCTGCAATTCATCTGAGTTAACAACGCATTCTGCATTCCGTTGAGAATAAAAAGGAAGCAGTCCCCAGGCTGTTGAAAAATGTGTAAAAATTCCCATTGACCTTTTGGGATGTGGCCCTTGACCTTTGGATTTGATCTATAGCAGATCTAACGTTTGGGAAATGTATTAGACCAGGAATGGGCAACCTGGATGGGTGGGGGCCACAGATATTATGTACTGGTCATCAGGGGGCCGCAGTCAACTGGGGGCTGCAGATCAACTTATCAACAAATAAATTAAAAGTTAACTAGATCTGATGCTAGTTCACGTATATGTGGGCATTTAAAAAATATTGAGCAACGTGCCGTTTTCCTGCTCTGCTCATCTCTCCCAGGATTCAGCATGTTCGCTGCTGTGTAATTAAACTTGTGATCCCTTTGAACACTATATGTTTTTTGGATGTGTTGGACCACTTAGATGTTTCTGTATAAGGTATCATGTGTTTTACTAGCTCAAACATCAGCACCCACTCACAGCTACACATAGAAAGACATCAATACAGCTTCCATAGTTGCATGTTTTGTTTCAAGCATGGATTTTGTTTGTTCCAATACTAACTTTAATAGAAATTGAAGGTCAAACGAGATAAATATTTTTTTTTTTTTTTTTTTACAGTTTTCTGAATTAATCCCAGGGCTGCAAAAAGTGGAGGTGGGGGCCACATGCGGCCCACGGGCCACCAGTTGCCCATGCCTCTATTACACTGTACATTTTATTTGCAATGTAGGTGAGATCGTGGAGGATGAGTGGAATCTTCTGTATGTGGCGGCGACGCGAGCCAAGAGGTCTCTGGTCATCAACAAGAATATCTCTAACATCCTCACACTGGCTGGGGTAAGAGCACTGACTCTACTACACCCTTTCTGCTATCGCCATCTTTCCCTCTATTCTTCTCCACTCCATATCCTCTGCCCATTTATTCTCCTGTCTCTTATTCCCAGTCGATACGTTTCTCTGTAATCCTCGCAATTTCATGCTCAAATCTTATGTTATTGACATGATGTAACAATGTGTGTATTGCAGCCATTGAAAATCTATTTTTATTTTGCAATATATCTGTTCATCTGTAGATTTAATTTTTTATAAAAAAGGATGTGTACCAGCAGTGTACACAGTGTCAGTCGTTTTAAACCATTATTTTATTGCAGAGGAATGTTTGACTTGGTGGGAAAAGAAACTGCTTCCTCGCATATTTGGCAGTTCTTCCATTTTAGAAGGAGTGAATAGATGTGAGCCAGTGGGCTTAATGGAAGCCAGTTACAGAAAGTGTTATTAAGAATCAGTAAGAGTGTAATTGTTTCCTTTTATCAGTTCTAAAGGCAAAACATTTATTTAATTTGGTCTGTCATGTTTTATATTTAATCGATTTAAAGATAATACAAATGGCATATTCATCTGTATGATGTCATTCTTATGTCTTATTCTTAGCTCTGAAAGTTGTTCTAGACAACCAGACGTGACTCGCTGGCAATAGTCCTTAATATGTATCTAGCACATTTGAAGGACTTGAAACGCTTTTAGGCGTATCTGCTCAGGCTTTTTTGTGCAGTCTTCATTGTGTTCATATGTTATTCTGTCTGCCACATTCGGGAAGGATGTGGCCAATAATAAGCTGCCTAAGCCTGTTGGTGGAGATCTGCCTCTCCAACCCCACTTAACTAATTTGATTTAGTGGTTCATCCAGATAATTGACACAGTCAGAAGTGCTCAGTAAGTGGTGGACAGAACACATAGGGGATGGTAGCAGTCCAGGAACAGGGTTGGGCAACCATTGCTTGTGGTAAAAGAAATATAAGGGAATAAAGGATTTGGCATGTGGCCTTGCTTCTCTCTAATTGAGCAGCAGTCTTGTGGGCTGTCAGAATGGGGCGGCTCAGGTTAAGTTTAGATAAAACATGGTTTCCTCTTTGTGACGTTGGTGTCTATAGAAGTTTGATAACCCTTTTCCAAGCCTGACCACTAAGTCGTCCTCCTCATGCTTTCAGGCAAACTCGATGTGCTTTCAGATAGTCATTTTTGAGCAACTTTCTGGCTCCCCTCTCAATCAGCCCAATGTCATGCATGAATTATGTTGTTGAGGCGTGATGTAGATTGTTTGGTTTGCTCCTTGGAGTGTGTAAGCAGACATTCCCAAACTATTCTCCCATGCTCTGACAGCTGGAACATGTCCTTTCTTTTTGTTTGGGTTGAGTTGTCATTCTGTTTGAGACTGGACTGTTCCTTTGTGGGCTTCGTAGATCAGACTGGCACACTTCCCTAATTCCTGCAACTGTCTTATCTCATATGTCGCGAAATGTACTCTGAGTATAACAGGAATAAGTATTGTACCCGGGATGATTTGAATTCAGCATAATCAAAAAAAAACATCTGAAAAGCACTACACTAGGAAACCGGATGATGTGTGAGAGCTAAAAGGGTTAGAATAAGCATTAGTCTATCTAAACACCAACTAATATAGGAAACGCTAAACAAAACATGACCACATAAAGGGGATGAACTGAGTCTCTTTTGATCCAATTTGTTCTGGCTTTGTCTGTTTAATTTGCGGCAGCCCCAGTAGGTCCTATAATGGACGGCTCAAAGGCAGCTTCTAACCAGGAAACAGAACCTAACAAGGATACAAATAAAATGTAATTATTTTCCTTGAGCAAAACAGTTACCTTAGATTACTTCCAGGGAGCCCACCGTGCACTTCTTTTTGAGCGGTTAGGTTAAATGTGAAAGCACAATCTCTGTTTGAGCTTGTGTAAACAGAGGAATATTCTGTTTCCAAAGAAAACATGTTTTGTTCTCTAGAGATGTAATCAATTATATATTCTTCTAAGGTTTTTTTCTTTTTCTCAGTTTCTTAGAGAGGTTATTGGAAACCTTGCCCAACTTCACTCGCTCACATGCACGCACACTAATGCACTTGTGCTATGGTTATTACACTACCTCTGCTTTATCAGACACACTCTTGACCTTCTCAGGCTTCCCTTTGTTTGGCTAACACATAGCTATGTGCACAGGACCTCAGTGGACCTTTTTATTTTCTTGCCCAGTGTCACTGACTTATTCCCCCATCTTTTACTGTCAAAAATGTCTAATACGCAATTACCTGGACTTACAAATGCCGACTCGATGTTCCACTACACGTATATGGGGTTGTAGCAACAATTTCTGGTTTATTGTAAAGGTGTTTATTTTTGTATATATAATTTATATAATTCCACACCCAAAAGGAAGGGACATCCATTTCCCAAGCAGTGGCTGTAGGCTGGGTATTTCCTGTTCCAATTTTGATTAGTAGATTAAGGCATTTCATTGCCAAAAAATACTCGCTTACTTCTGTCTGAACCTGCTCCCAGCAAGATACTATTTGACCTAGTGATTTTTCAATAATTGATGGCTAAGCAACTGTAGAGGAAATACGTTGCTGGTGATGCTTTTCAATTGACACGTTGTTGGTAGATCTGGTCCGGGAAAATATGACTTTACTTTCCAGCTATTTGTAAAGACTGGCCAATTTTTGGGGAGTCAAAGCTGCCAACATTTCTGCAAATATCCATAGGACAATACAGTGACAAAATTAAGAGACCACTCTAAAATTCTAAAATCAACATCTACATGTATGGCAGCCATTCAATTCCAGTGTCTGTTAAATTCCAACCCAGGCACACCTCGTTTTACTTGATGAGGTAATTATTAGCTGATTACTTCAACCAAATCTAATTTGACGATGAAATGTATTTAAAAAATCACTATCCTCTTGCAATCGGACCAGTTGAATGGCAAAAACAGTTAAAAAATAATGGTAATTTAAATTATAAAATAACTGTTCAGAGTGTCAGGTTGCTACCATCCTGAAAATGTTAAAGACAGTGGTTCATAAGAACAATGTCAAGCAACAGACTCAAACAGGCTCTTAGGGGCTCAAGTCATGGAAAACTAGAAAAAATACTTCATCAATAAGAAGCAAAGAACAGCCAGGCTGAGGTTTGCAAAAGACCATAAGGATCGGACCATCGAGGAATTTGACCAACACTTGGTCGTCTGATGGTTAGACGGAGAGCTGGAGAGGCGTACAAACCACAGTATCTCACACCCACTAGAACATTTTGTCGAGGATCCGTGATGACCTGGGGATGCTTCAGAAAAGACTGAAATCGGGCAGATTCGTCTTTGTGATGGACGAATTAATCAAGCAAAGTACAAGCTTAACTTTGAAGAACGCTTCCTTCTGCTCTGAGAACTTCCCCAGCTCTGAGTGGTTTTTTTCCAGCAGGTCAATGTTCCATGCCACACAGCCAGGTCAATCAATGTGTGGATGGAGGACCACCAGATCAAGACCCGATCATGGCCAGCCCAATCTCCAGACCTGAGCCCCATTGAAAACCTCTGGAATTTCATCAAGAGGGAGATGGATGGTCACAAACCATTAGACAAAGCCGAGCGACTTGAATTTTTGTGTCACCCAACAGCAATGTGACACTGGTGGAGAGCATGCCAAGACGCATGAAAGCTGTGATTAAAAATCAGGGTAATTCCACCAAATATTCATTTCTGAACTCTTCCTAAGTTAAAACATTTAGTATTTTGTGATTGAAAAATGAATATGAATTGTTTTAGGTCTGAAAACAATGCATCTTTTATTGTTTCTAATGACCAGTTGTTATTTTCTACAAATAAATACTCTAAATGACCAATTTTTTGGGGAGTTTGGGTGTAATGCACTCAGTAGTTTATAGAATAAAATATTTTTTTCAGTTTATTCAAACAACTATGAATAGTAAAACCAGAGAAACTAATAATTTTGCAGAAGTCTCCTTATTTTTTTCAGAGCTGTATGTATTTATGTTAATAGAAATTGTTCTCCAAAGTATTAATATATTTTTTATTTTATATTTTATTGAACAGAACATGAGGAAAAACAAGATTTAGATTTTAAAAAATCAGGTCGAGAATTGACAAGGCACAAAGGCCCTATGTAGGGCTGTTTGTTCTTTCAGTTTTGGCTATTGGGTAGTATTTAAGGAGAACACAGTTCTTTTTGAGTTAGCTAAATCTACGAGTCTGTAGAAACCATATTTAAGATTGTCAGCATTATCCACAATGTATTGTTTTAAACAGGCAGTGAGACTGAATGATGATCCCTGAAGAAACCCAAACAAGGCTCCGCTGATGGCAAGTTGGAGCACTGGTAACTCCAGAGCTATCAGAGCAGATATTCAATTGGATTTTCAAGATGACACAGTATCATAATATACTCCAACATTCAATTGCATGGATATCAGTAGCACCTGGGAACTTGTGGGCTTTGCTTCTATATTCCTTGTTGCTGGTTCCCTATGTAAGTTTCAGACCGATGGGATAATACCATTGCGGTGTTTACAATAGGTTTCTGCTTAGAAAAAAATTTGTGGCCAATGTGAAAGTCTGCTTTTGTAGTAGTAAGCATAAATGTGGTAGGTATCTGGTAGCCTCTCTACTCCGCTTCCTCTCTGCCTATCAACCAATCTGCCTTCTCATGCAGTATCATTCGCACAGTTTAAAGGTTTGACGTAGGTTCCTGACATCACATAAGCACTGAAGTTGTTCTTATTGACAACTTGAAGTTGAAAGTGATTTTTCTTCACCGAATACTGTCTGACTTGTTTCGTCTGGGAATCCCACATCAGTCTTCTTTCTGTGATGCTCATATGAAGTCTACGTCCCAACATCTTAAACAATGTGAAATAATGTTACTATTTAAAGCATCTATTAATCAGTTGGTGCACAATGTGTTTAAAAAAGGGTTGGTATTCATTCCACACAGAAAACAACATTTACACGCCACCAAGGAAAATCATTATTGGAAAGATCCTGCCCAGATGAATAGCTTTCAAAAGTTTTTCCAGGTGGCCTTTAACCTTTACACAGAACCATGTATTTTAGTATGTGAATTTTGAAAAACAATATTTATTTCTGGGTCTAATAATGACCGGCATCTTTTGCTCAATGTTAATGAATTGGAGGAAATTCCCTCCACTGCTGATCGAGGATGGTGATTGTCATTTTAGTATTGTTGGTGATGCCAGATTTAGATGTGCTTTTAGACACCCACGCTGCTAAATTTGTTGACAGAGCTGCCTATTTTCTGCTGTTTGTGCAGGTTGTTCCACTAGAGACTAATTGGGGGGGGGGGCATTTGATGAATCATCCAGGTGCATCCATAATTATGACCACAATTTGAAAATCAGAAAGAGTAATGTCTAACAGGTTGTTGTTAAGACTGCTCACCAACCCTATGATATCCTACGTTAACTCCTACTCCCAATCTATTTCTGTTCTCTTTGGCACACTTGCATCGCACAGTGCAACAAATCAGGTCCGCATAGAATTGATCAGGCTCCATATTATGGCCTGTGGCATTTGACCATGGAAGTCTCTAATGGCAACCTGCAGTCAAGACCCTGGTGAGAAGAGTTTGCAGATGAGATACCCTGAGACGGTTTCCAGCGGTTTTGCAGAGATTCTTGTGCAAATCCGCTGTTTGATCAGCTGTTCACTTGGCTAGCGAAATTGGACATTAGTGGCTGCTTATGGTAAAGAAAACAACAATTAATCAAACGCTTTGGGACTTATGGGGTCCATCAAAACCTGAAATGGTCTGCCTGTCCTTCTTTTCCTCTCAGATGTGTTTCTATGTGCTGTGCTCACACATTGCCTCAGAGTCTTAAAAAGTGTACTTTTCCTTTGAAGCAGGATGTGGTTATGATCTCAAATTCTAAGTTTTCATCCTTCTTCCGGAGCACAAAATAGATTGTGCGGTTGAGCACATGTCTTTCAAAATGTTAGCAATACATTTATAGTGATTTGTTGCTATTCCCCAGCATTGACGCCCAGGTCATTTGATATAACTCAAGTCCAGAGTACATACAGTGGATATAAAAAGACTACACACCCCTGTTAAAATGCCTGGTGTTTGTGATGTAAAGAAAATAAGACCAAGAAATCATGTCAGACATTTTTCAACCTTTAAAGTGACCTATAATGTGAACAATTCAATTGAATAACCTGGTAGCAGAAGTGTACTCACCCTTAAACTACTACTTTGTCGAAGCAACTTTTGATTTTCTTGGATTCGGGTCTGGGCTCTGGCTGGGTAATACCGTGATTTATCTTGGTCTCATTCTTTTTTGTCACAAAAACCTGGCATTTTAACAGGGGTGAGTAGACTTTATATGCACTGTACAGTCCAGGATTGTGTTCATTTGGCTCCAAATGATAAGTCTGACATGAGAAGGCTCAAATGATAACAGTCTGACGTGGGAAGGCTTTACCTGAACTACCACCTGGACTTGAATGAGGCCAAATGTTTAATGACGTGTTCCATAATGAAAGGTCCCATTAACTACTTTGGACTTTGTTCCCCAGGAGTACTTCCTGAGGACGGAGTTGACTGAGGCCCTGCTGATAGAAGGCCGGCCCCCACGCTGCGCTGTGCGGGAGTGTCCGTACCACATCACGGCCGACTGGCCCCTTGCCATGCGCAAGCTACCATTCAAATACGTAAGTCATTTCAGACAGGTCTGGGATTTATGTTTGGCCGATCAGAGGGCAAGTGTCCGAAGCTGATGTGCAGTGCTTTTCACGGTCACATGGTCCTTCCTTGGCTGTGGTTATGCTGTAAATGTCGTAAAAGGGATTTGTTCTGTACAGCTGATCGTGTTCGAGATGGCAAACTCCTTCGCCGTGCTCCGTTGTTCCCTACTGTCTCTGTGTTGCAGATCGAAAGTTCGGACGATGGAGGCCCTATGTGTGGGGCTTGTGTACTGCAGCGCATCGGCCCCACAGCCAGCCTCCTCGCTCCCCCTGAATTGCTCCTGATCCTGCCGGTAACCCTGGAGCGTCTAGAGCTGCCCATAAACTATGCCTTGCTGATGGCTATTTTCTGAAGCCCACACAAAAGATACTGCTTGACCTATTCTCAGAACAGCCCACGCACACAGACTCTACGCATGAAGCCGTGACTCAACCAGTGATATTTCTGTGTGATCAGCGTGTGACCGAGACGATTTGGCGGAGGTGCTGTTGATGAGTAGGTAGCAGGACAGATTCACTCAACCAGTCCTCTGGAACCTAGAGACAGCCAATGTGCGAACCAAGATGATCATCCTCTTCAGGAGAGCTGGGACCTTCTGTCTTGATTCTGGTTGACTGGATTGATGTTTGTCATAACTTGTGTAATATCTATGTTTGTTTTTTTCTGTGTGCTTGAGTTCCACTGCGTACAAGATGCATGGAATTTTTTATACATGTCTGTTTGTTTGATTTTAAATTGCAAAAATGGAACAGAAGACATCTTTTAACAAAACATATTTGTATTTAGTTTTTGAGATTGCAGTTGGAAAAAAGTGAACATAATTCTCCAGCTCCAAACCACAATTTAGCACACGTGCCCTTCCCGTCATGTAGAGCACCACATCACTCTTGTACAACATTCCAGTCTGGATATCAGGACGAAAACATCTAGATGTGCTGCAGGGCCATAACTTAGACCAGTCCAATTGGTAAAGTCTGATGAGTAGATATGCACTCATTTAGTGGTTATATTCTCCAAAGATTTTATTGAGGTCAGAGCCGCTGATTGCGGAGCAGTTTTTCTGAGGACCCGCTACCAACTTTTGATTTAGAATAAAGCAAAAAAACAGATTTACTTTGGAATGCACTTCAGTAGATTGAGTAGTCAATGATAGTAATGTAGTCCTGGCAGGACAGCAGAAGGAACTTTCAGCTGCTTTTGGTATGCCGCTTTTGTCCTCAAGGTTTTTCTACAAAGATGCAGCTGTAAATAAGTAGACCCGCTTCACCTCAAATGGCACCATGTTCTTTAGGCTGAGATTCAAATGAATTTATTCTATGATATGTATGAATTGTTACATCCGGTAGTCGAGGTTAAGATATAAGATAAGGCCTTGCAGTCATTTTGCTTTCTAAATCAAGCACCATTTGGTCAAGAGTGTCATTTTTTTGAAAAAAGGTTTTGAAAAAATAAAGATAGGCATCCGGTGTCCCTTTTCATACATTTGGACATGGCCTCTGCTACGTTAGTCTGAGAAAAAGTAACTCTGAATTTTTGGATACAGGAATGAACTTGAGGGCTTTTCAGCCACTTTAGGAGGACAATCGAAAGGAAAACGTAGAATGTTCTATACATGTCCTTAACACCACATTTGACCTGACTCCCTTGACCAGTAAAATAAGAATATTTAGACTGTGCCACGAGTCCTGCCTAAAAGATTTTATCCCACATAAATATCGTAACACAAACCTTCAATTGCTAATATACAACTATGTTGTCTGATTTGTTTGTCTATAAGAATACAGCAACAATAGAAACACAGGAGGCCACTGGCACCATTTCATGTTTAATGAGGTGTTATGACAAGGGAAAGTTTCTTTACAGATTTCACAATTTTAACCTCTTAACACTGCATGGTAATGCACACACTCATCCAAATACAGTCTAGTAATATTAAGGTAATAAACACCGATCAGCCACAACATTCTGTCCACCTGCGTAATATTGTGTAGGTCCCCCTTTTGCTCCATTAGACCAAGACGTTAGCAGCAGATCCTTTAAGGCCTATAAGTTATGAGTTGGGGCCTCCATGGATCTGACTTGTTTGTCCATCACATCCCACAGATGCTAGATTGGATGGAGATGTGGGGAATTTGGAGGCCAAGTCAACACCTTGAACTTGTGTTTCTCAAACCATTCCATAATCATTTTTGCTTTGTGGCAGGATGCATTATCCTGCTGAAAGAGCCCATCGTCATCAGGGAATACCGTTGCTATTAAAGGGTGCACATGGTCTGCACCAATGCTTTGGTAGGTGGTACATGTTTAAGTAACATCCACATGAATAGCAGGACCCAAGGTTTCCCAGCAGAACATTGCCCAAAGCATCACACTGTCTCCGCCGGCTAGCCTTCATCCCATAAGGCATCCTGGTGCCATGTGTTCTGTGATACTCACCTGCCCCAAACGCAACAAACTGAGATACACTGTGTGATCTGACACCTTTCTAGTAATACCAGCATGAACTTTTTCAGCAGTGAGCCTTGGCCGCCCATGACCCTGTTGCCGGTTCACTGCTTTTCCTTCCTTGGACCACTTTTGAAAGGCACTGACCACCACAGACCAGGAACACCCCTCAAGGGCTGCAGATTTGGAGACGCTCTGACCCAGTCATCTCAATTTGGCCCTTGTCAAAGTTGTTCAGATCCCTATTCTTCCCCATTCTTTCTGCTTCTAACACTTTGAGGACAGAATGTTTCCTAGCTGCCTAATATATCCCACCCACTGAGAGGTACCATGATAACGAGATGATCAGTGTTATTCACTTTACCAGTCAGTGGTCATGATGTTATGGCTGATCGGTGTACATTTGGTCCACATTTGGTCCATTTTTGGTGACCCACTGGTGTTATTTCCAAGTGGACAAGGGGTTAACACAATAGCTGCAGAGAAAATCAGGGTGTGAGTCCCGCTCAAGGTTGTGTCTCGCGGCCGTTCATCACCATCTGCTCCTCCAGCGTTGATGACAGATCCAGGTGCCTGCTGGATTGGAGGGAAAGTGTTCAGGATCAAACAGGACACTGTTTAACCCCCTCTTCCCCAGACGAGAAAATATCTTACCGTTTCCTCCACAACAGCAGAATGATTAGTGCAAATATCAGTATGATGAGCACCACGGTGCTCACACCTGTCATCCATGGCCAGGGACACAAAAGAGAAAACCAAAACCGTCAGGGCAAAGACTCACTTTCTGATTAGCTTTATATTCTGTTTGCCTGTACAGTTGTAATAAAAGTAAGTACACTCGTTAGACTAATGTTTGGTTTGGGGCCCCACCCCTAGCGGTCAGGTGCTCCCTAGCGGTTGGGGCCCCCTAGAGTCAGGGGTCCTAAGCAACCACTCATTTCGCTTTGGCCTAGAACTGGCCCTGTCTTGTAAAGTTGCCCTTATCGTTTATACATATTTGGACGTATCAGAGTTCAATTTCATTGACATTCCCTTATAAAAGTAAGCCCACTTTGCCCAGTCACACACAATCAATGAAACTGATATAATTTATGCAATTAAAGTAATCTGAAATGGTAATTTATGTTCTGGAAAGAGTGTGCTTGCCCCGATATCGAACTGTCCAAATATGTTGAAGGACAACTATCCAGTGGGTGTACTTTTTCACAACACTGTATGTGCTCTTTGTTGGGTACTGACCTGAAGATATGGCTATAGCTGTCCTCTCATTGCCCCTGCCTGAGATTGAGAGGGATTGGGTTAGAAAGGGCAGTGAGAAGTGCAGCAAATGGTAATAGGAATGTTTAGCTTGTATGTTAGGAAAGATCAATGGAAGTGGAAGTAAGTTTATCCGAATACTAGCATTGCTCAAAGGAACAAAAAAGAACCGAACACCAGAAAAAACACACATACAGTATACACTGATCAGCCAAAAAATTATGACCACCTGCCTAATATTGTGTAGGTCCCCCTTTTGCTGCCAAAACAGCCATGACTCGTCGAGGTGTGGACTCCACTACACCTCTAAAGGTGTGCTGTGGCAGTCAAGACATTAGCACTCATGTTAGTTGCCAGGCTGGGCCTCCATGGATAAGACTTCTTTGTCCAGCACATCCCACAGATGCTTGATTGAATTGAGATCTGGGGAATTGAGGTCATGGCAACAACCCAAACTTGATGTTGTGTTCCTCAAACCATTCCTGAACCATTTTTGCATTGTGCCAGGGCGCATTATCCTGCTGAAAGAGGTCAATGCCATCAGGGAATACCGTTGCCATGAAAGGGTGCACATGGTCTGCAACAAGGTAGGTGGTACATGTTAAAGTGTATAGATAAATGGCAGGACCCAAGGTTTCCCAGCAGAACATTGCCCAAAGCATCACACTTCCTCCGCTGGCTTGCCGTCTTCCCATAGTGCATCCTGGTGCCATGTGTTCTCCAGGTAAGCGGCACACATGCACCCAGCAATCCACGTGATGTAATAGAAAACATGATTCATCAAACCAGACCACTTTCCATTGCGCCATGGTCAAATTCTGATGCTCACATGCCGATTGTAGGCACATTCGGCAGTGGACTGGGTCAGCATGGGCACTCTGACTGGTCTGTGGCTACGCTGCTCCGTACGCAAACTGCGATGCACTGTGTGTTCTGACACCTTTCTATTAGTACCAGCCTTAACATTTTCAGCAATTTGAGCTGCAGTAGCTTGTCTGTTGGGTCGGACCACACGGGCCAGTCTTCGCTCCCCACGTACATCAATAAGCTTTGGCGCACATGACCCTGTCGTCGGTTCATCGCTTCTCCTTCCTTGGACCACTTTTGATAGGTACTGACTATTGCAGACCTGGAGCACCCCCCAAGGGCTGCAGTTTTGAAGATGCTCTGACCTAGTCATCTAGCCATCGCAATTTGGCCCTTGTCAGATTGGCTCAGATCCTGACACTTGCCCATATTTCCTGTTTCTAACACATCAACTTTGAGGACAGAATGTCCACTTGCTGCCCAATACATCCCACCCACTGGCTGGTGCCATGATAACAAGACTATCAGGGCTATTCACTTCACCTGTCAGTGGTCATAATGTTATGGCTGATCGGTGTAGGTCTTCACATGCAATCACAAAAAAACTATATATGGTATAAGAAAAATACATCTGTGGTATTCAGAAGTCTAATAAACTGGGTCTCCTCACCGACACTTGGACTGTCAGTTCTGGTCGGGATTTGGTCGGTAACAGTTGTCATAGGGATAGTGCTCTGTACGCTGGACATATATACAGGGGTTGTTGTGATGTCATCAATGGTGGTCGTTGTCATTCTAACAGTGGTAACAGTCTGATCAACTGTGACAGAACCTAGGATTAGGGGTAGAAGGTCAAAGTACCACTTTTTTCCTGGGTTGTCCAAACCTCTCATAGAGGCACAAGGGCATTAAAATATAAAGGCGGGAAAAAAGGCTGTGGGAGATAACAGGTGCATACCCCCTGTTTGATATGTTAGTGGACCCAAAGAAGTTGGTTTTGGACTGACACTTGTGGTCACTGAGAAGTACGTTGTGGGAGTCTGATGAGTGGTTGAAGCTGTTAGGGGAGAGAGGGGGAAAGTGGCGATTCACAAAGAATCAATACAAAATTGATTAATAAAAACAAAAGCCCGCACAGACTTTGGAGACGGACCCAAACGGCTTGAATCAGAGACAGAATCATCGTGCACCCCTAGTTGTAACAGACGGCCGACCGACTGATCAATGGTTGAGAACCATTTTCCTTGGTCTACTGGCAATGTACAGAAAGATTCACACATCCATATATCACTCTAAACACATAACCCAAGAAAGCAATGAAGTGAAAGGCGAGAAAAGGGGAGTGAAGAGGAAACATTACTGAGGAGCAGGAAGTTAGCAGTAACCTCATCTAAATATTGTATAAGCAATAAGCACAAGAGTGCCTATAGTTGAAAAAAATACTATGTTGTGGCATGACATAAATGTGCACCTTAGCATTCAGTGTTAAAAGACAGCGACTATAGTATATGGCTACTGTATTTGGCTAAGGTGTGCTGACAAATTGCCTTCATATATGCTTTATTAGCCTTGGTATACTGCCAATATTCCACAAACTCCAGAGGTGCCCACAAAAAATGTCAGTCAAATCTGAACAGGTAGCATCTGTTCCTTGGCAGACTGCACTCTGCTTGCAGGCAAATTATGAATGGTTTCTATAATTGCTCTTTTGCTGTTAACTCATTTGGCTATAAACGCATTTTAATATGCTTGCAGACAGTTATACTCACGTGTGACTGGGTTTGGATTTTTTGGATCTGCTGCAAAATACACGAGTATAGAAATTACCAATCAACACATTCATATAACATCACATGCTGCTATTTGTTCATAATATTACATCATCTGCTAATGGGAATGCCTGATGTTATTGGTTTGGTTTGTCAGAATCAATAAAGCACACACATGGACACAATTTGACATTGAGAATAGATCTGTGTAATTGCTATGGGTCATTGTCCAGTTTGAAGGTTAACCTCTAGGTTAACTTTACTCTGTTAATCTTTCCCTAAGTCCAGACTAGTGTTCCAGGCTCTGCCACTGAAAAAAACCACACAGCATTATGCAGCCACCACCATGCTACACCGTAGTGATGGGATTGGCTATTTGATTTTGTTCCAGGCATAAAGTCTGGCATTCAGTCCAAAGTTAAAATCGTCCAAAGAGTTAAATCTTGCCTTAATTAGACAGATATTGTTTCTCACAGCCTGAGAGTTCTTTAGGCATATCTTGGCAACTGCGTGTGGTCTGTCAAGTGCCTTTTACTGAGGAATGATTAGTGGAGTGCTGCTGAGATGTTTGACCTGGAAGTTTCTCACATCTCCACAAAGGAGCTCTCGAGCTCTGTCAGAGCCCAATTATGAGTGTCATACCAAAGGGTCTAAATATTTTTTTTACGGGTCTAAAGAGTTTTGGTTACATAAATTTCAAACATAAAAAAACAAACAATTTGGGGTATTTTGTTTCAATTGATGACGATTCGCTTTAAATCTATTGTAAAACAAAATCCTGTAAAAGTTAGCGGGTCTGAATACTTTCAGAATGCACTGTAAGAGATGTGACTACTTACGTATGCATTCCAGGTCTGATGAAGTCCACTTAAGAACACGTTCCTCCCATCTGCACTTAATTAAACTGGAGGTTCCTGACTTCCTCACATAACCATCCAAACAAACGTATCGGTAGTTCTCATTTTCTTCATACTGTTTCCCAGATGGCGGGGACTTGGCGTTGTTCGGAGGTGAAGGTATATGTGGACACACATCTAATAAACGAGAATTTCATTAACTATGTGATATAAGAAGTGTGTTACCGTCTCGTCAAGTTAACAATAAAGCCACTATACGTCCGTATTTTCAATAAATTACTATGAAAGCCCGCTAAAAAAGGTTGAGTTTCATACTCAACAACACTTATATACACGCACACACCAATTAACATTAAAAAAGTAAAGGAAAAATATACGCGCATCTGAATATGTTACAGTCGGCATACCCAGGACTGGTGACAATTCATATTTCTTTATCCTTCAATATGCTTTTGTCAGCCCTCAAAAATGTGAGGAGCATCCTCAAAAATAACACACACACACGTATATATATATATATATATATATATATCAAATTTGAGAACATATATCCTTCAGCCGAACTCATTCACTGACCTCCGTTTACAGCACTGAGATGACAGACTTTGGTAATAAGTAGGAGAGAAAGAAGACGCAGCCGCATGACTCTTTCGCCTGCTGTTCCAATACTTAAATCACGGAATCTCTAAGCCCCTAATTAAATTCTTTGATGAACTGAGACACGGGAAAATTATATGCATCGCCAAACCTTTTATGTACTCTGTACTACGACAGAAATCTTTCGTGCTTGTTTGTGCGTGTGTCGCTTTCACTTTCAGTCTAAATCGACAGTTGAAGCTCCGCCTTCATAACGTAATGTGCGGATCTTTGATAATTTCATATCTAATTGGTGAATAATCCAAATAAATCGCCTACCTCCATCTCGCGGTCATTTAAGAGTTTTAATGAAGTGTGGATTTTTAGCTTTCTTTTTGGCCTTCCCACCGCCAGATGGCAGAAAATAAAACCAACATTCCTCACTGGTTGGCCATTCTTTATGACGTTTGTTATGTCGATTTTATTTCGAAAGAGAGTCGTGCGTCCAGTTATGTATGAATAAAAAGCAACACATTCAGGCATTACAACGACTTAGTTTGACACAAACTTAATATTCCGCAGGTTAGTATTTCAATATTTGTGAGAACGAGTTTGCCTTTGTGGAAAATTTATTTCATGCGTCCTTTGGGACAAAAGAACGACCGTTTAGCTAGCTTGTCAGCTATGTAGCTAGCTAGCTAACTACGTTAAAACACAGTCATCAATAAAACGGAATGAGCATATTGTGTGGTGTGGCTGGAATCCAATCCAAATCAGTGTTAGCTATATATTTGAACTTACTTATCTTAAAGCTGATTTTCAGGTGCAGGTCTATTTACCAGGCCAGGAGTGTCATTAATCTCAGAAAACCATGTCACTTTACGACGACATGGGGGTCGGCAGTGCGACCAGTGACACCAAGACCGAAGGCTGGTCCAAGAATTTCAAGCTGCTACAGTCACAGCTGAAAGTGAAGAAGGCAGCTCTGACCCAGGCTAAGGTGAGTTCTGCTGGCGTTGGTGGTTGTTGGAGATTTGATTCAGTAACGACATAAAGCTCACCTATGTTCCAAAATGATCCCGCTATCCATCGACTCGTCTTGTATGCAAAATGATACGTTTGCTAGTTGTTAATAATGGTAATGAACCAGAAATATGTCATGTGCTGGTTTCCCCAGAGTCAGCGGATGAAACAGAGTACTGTCCTGGCTCCAGTCATTGACCTAAAGCGAGGAGGTTCCAGTGATGACAGACAGATAATAGACACACCCCCACACATTGCTGCTGGACTCAAGGTGTGTGTGTGGGTGAGAGTGTGTGTGGGTGAGAGTGTGTGGGTGGTTGGGTGAGCGAGTGTGTGTGAGTGTAAGAGAGTGTGAGTGGGTGTGTTGCCGTCTCTGTAAAACATACATGCCCATTGTGCCACCAATGTGACTGTGTGTATACTAGGATGCAGTGCCCAGTGGATTCTCCTCTGGAGAAGTGCTGATTCCCCTGGCAGATGAGTATGACCCCATGTTCCCCAACGACTATGAGAAAGTGGTGAAGAGACACCGTGAGGAGAGGCAGAGGCAGAGAGAGCAGGAGCGACTAAAGGAGATGGATGACAGAGAGAAGTATGGCCTTCTGATGCTTCTAGAACAATCAGGGATCTGCTGTTTTGTACCCACATTACACTTTTCTAACCCATCAGAGAACTGTAATCTGGACATGGCTTGTTATTTATTGGCGTTTTCACACTAGTAATATGGGCTGTAACGTGGATAACATCATTTGCAACAACCATGAGCGAGATGCATGTTCTGCAACCATTCGTCACGCCACAGTCACCACGTTTTATCCGTTATGCAGTCCTTAACCCTACGTGTCCTCCCTGTGTCACGTCGGTCCAGGAAGAGGAAAGACAGAAACGAGGGCAGCGTTGCTCCGAGCGGCTTCTCCCGCTTCCCCACGGCAGAGGGCGAGTCCGACGAGGAGGAGGAATATGAGAAGGAGAAGAGGAAACGAAGTGAGTTTCTTTTTTTCCCCCCAACAACGTGTTGGGGTTAAGTTAGTGTAAGGTTGTCCAAACGTTTGGGTGGCTTCACACTGTAATCAGCCTGTGAGTTCTACCCATCTCTCTGTTTCAGGTATGGGCGGAGCAGCCATCGCCCCACCATCGTCGCTGGTGGATAGTAGAGATGGTGAGTCTGGACCATAAAGGGATTTGTCTGTCTTTCTGTTTGTGTGTCTTTGTATAGGACATGATGGGGTGGGATAATTTGTCCAGTAGGTGGCACTGTTAGACATTAAGATGACATTCAAGACGTGTGCTTTGCAGGCTCATCATTCCCTTATGAGGACGAGGGACGCCCCCCCCGTGGTTCTAAAGCAGCCGTCCCTCCCCCCGTGTATGAGGACTCAGAGCGCCCCCGCTCCCCTCCTGGCGGTCCCACTAACTCATTCCTCGCCAACATGGGGTGAGTGTTATCCATTTTGTGATGTCATTAGTTACCACTTGGGCTGTAACTTAGGAAACTTTTCTTTAACGTTTATAAATACTTATAACGGTTTTCTGTGAAGACAATAACAAAGTAAATCAGAACATTTCCACATGAATTTGCTACACAATTGTCTCCATTGCGATGTCGCTCTTGCTTTACACGATAGCTTGTTCTTCTGGTCATCGAATCACGAGACAGTAATGTGGTACTAGAATAAATTCATGCTAGGCAGAGGTCTGCAACAGGCTAATTGCAAGCTACTGGTAGCCCGTTTATGAGTAGTTTTATGAGGTTGTTTGAGAACCTATCTGGCTAATCAATGGAAGATGGAAGTCATATTACTGAACCTCAGAAAGCTCCGCTTTGAAATAGCCAGAACCCTTTTACCCTATAATGACATCAGCCCATTACTGTTCTGCAGCTGGGTCAGTGTCCCCTCTCCCATTGTGTCCCTGTCTCCCCAGAGGTACGGTGGCCCATAAAATCATGCAGAAGTATGGCTTCAGGGAAGGCCAGGGCCTTGGCAAGCATGAGCAGGGTCTCAGCACGGCGCTGTCTGTGGAGAAGACCAGCAAGCGGGGTGGCAAGATCATCATTGGGGACTCCACTGAGAAGAGTAACAGCACCGTTCATGTCATCCCTCACTTTGTCTCATGACCATGTCTCTCTTTCCTGTCTCACATCCTGAGACCTGTCATGTTTTCACTTCCTGTATGCACTTTTATTGCATAGGATACAGTCATCCGTTGTCTGACACTGAGCCTTTCCCGGATCTTGTCTTATGTACTGCATAGGCCCAGAATGAATGGTCTTGGTTTCTAGTTTCAAGACTGTTCTAACTTAACGTTACATGGTTTGCTGCTGTGTGTTTGGTCATCGAACATCAGTTAATTTCTGTATTTGTATAAACGTTGTTTCTTCTTTTGATCCAAGTGGGGATTTTTGGCATCCACATTTTTTATCATAGTTCTGTGTATTGGTGTGTTTTCAGTTCTCCTTTTTTCTGTATTCATGTTTTTGCTATGTGTCCCTCTCTAAAGCACCGGGATCCAGTAGCCAGACTGCAGCTGCTGAGCCTTTAGGCTGGGGCTCGGCTTCTATAGGTTTGGCACTATTACATCACTTCCTCCCTACTTAGAAGCACATCCTATTTTGCCTCTTGTGTTGTTGTTGTCTTTGCTGCTTTAATTTCAATAGTCTAATATTGACAGGCATATTATAGATTTGTAATTGTCCAGTTTGTACATCTCAGTGTGGGTCAAGTTTCATAATGGAATTAGAAACCACATTTATTTTGGGCCTGCATAATATGATTGTAGATGTTGACCTCATTCTTGTTTAACTCAAGAGTTTAATGGCTGCCCAGTCCTCCTGACTACATTTATCTGCGTATTTAGTTCAAGAACTTTATTTCTGACATGCTCTGGTCTGTTTCTCCCACCAGCGGACCCCTCTAAGAAGTCTGAGCCCAACCCGCTCACGGAGATTCTCAAATGCCCCACTAAAGTGGTGCTGTTAAGGGTGAGCGCCGGCTGCTTGCGTGTCTGCGTGTGACCACATGCCGTCCGTGGCTCGGAGGGTTTGCACAAGCGGCTCCCGTAATGCATGTGTTGTGTTTTAGAACATGGTGGGCAGGGGAGAGGTGGATGAAGATCTGGAGGGAGAGACCAAGGAAGAGTGTGAGAAATACGGCAAAGTCATCAAATGTGTCATCTTTGAGGTGAGAGGGCGGTGTGCGTGTGTGTGCGTGTGTGTGCGTGTGTGTGCGTGTGTGTGCGTGTGTGTGCGTGTGTGTGCGTGTGTGTG
>JACXGJ010000125.1:0-144257 GCA_016801105.1 Esox niger | reverse complement strand
AGTCAGCCATCAAAGGTCGGTACTGTGTTGGTAGGGTTGGGTTACCATGGGCGTGTCCGTCCTTAAGACCGAAGCGGGGGTTTCTAACCTGTGTGATTGTTCCTCTCTGGAACTGCAGGGGTGGGTGTATTTCTGTCTGTTACGTGTGACTGTGCGTTTGCATATCTATTAGTTGTGTAATCAGGCTAATTTGGGGGCCAGTCTAAATGAGTTGTCCCAGATCAGAAAGCAGGTGAGACTGTCTCCCTCAGGTGTTACATCACAGCCGTCCCTGCGTCCCCCTCTCTGTAACATCATGTCCTCGAACGAGGACAGAAACACTGGCACATTATTATTACTACCGACCCCAAATGTGTACTACATAGATGGATGGGCTGTTTCGGGGGTTTGTCTCATGGTGTTGCGACGTATTTTTTAGTGAGCTAGCAGATGCTCTCATCCAGAGCCTATAGAAACCATCTGTAGGGACTGAATGACAGTCTGTTTACAGTAGGGACTGAACAATGGATTCACCACCTTGTCAGCAAGGGGATTTGCTCCATCAACTCTAACAACCTTGTACAGTTCAGATGCTGTAACCACCATCTGCCAGTTGAATTTGGAAATACTTCAAATGTATATGGAAACACTAAAAGTTGTCAACTCACATTTGTGTTTCCAGCTATAGTATTTGTTTTGTTTTTCTGAATAGAACCTTATTGTCTTCTATTTGATGTGTTTGGTAATCTACTTTTCTGTGTATTTCGTTGTATTATGAATACCTGATACTGAAATACACTAACCCAGTTATACTGGACACCACAACACCGACCAGAGGTGGTCATTAATGAGGAACTCTCACATTGACCACATCCGTTCCTATCCAACAGAGGAACTCTGTATGCTGCCTTGGATTGCATTGGAGACCTCTGGTCATTGCGTACAGTAACTTGAAGTGTTTTGTTCTTGTCTTTTCTCCAGCTGTGGTGGATCTGAACGGGAGGTTCTTCGGTGGTCGGGTGGTGAAAGCTTGCTTTTATAACCTGGATAAATTCAGAGTGTTGGACTTGGGAGAACAAATGTGAGACAAACACACTATGTCCAACCTAAACCATCCTCATCCTTCCCAAAAGGAATGGAAAAATTCCCTGACGCACGCACGCACGCACGCACACACACACGCACACACGCTGGTGTGTCATCGCCAGTAGCTTTGTTGTTTCTGTATATAGCCCAAACATTTATACTATCAATAACAGCAGTGTATTTAGTAGTTTCACATGTAATATCCGTTTTGCAACATATGTGAGGAAATTGCCTATTATCTTGATTTTTCCCGATATATGTAAACCTGTGTGTGAAAACTGAAAATAAATGTCTTTATTTTATCCGTGTTGTTAATTTATCGTAAATAGAAGCAGTGTGAAAGGTGAAGGAAAGAGGTTTGCTGAGAGCACCCGACCTGGACTGAATCAATGTTTCAGCTGTACACTGCATATGGTCAGGAGCCAGCAGCTTAGACTGCCCTGACACACTACTAGTTCTATTCTCTCACTCGCTCTTCTAGGGCACAGCGTAGTCTTGGAAGCCCAGTTTTCTACTGTCTGACCTAACAGGCTCCCACAGGACTAGACACCTGAGGTTTTTGTCTTTACATAGCCGAGCACGGTTAAGGGCTGTTGGGGTAGTTATATGATGGAGAAACAGCCTCATTCAGAACTTACATAAAAGAGATGCCACGGGGGAGTTGGAAAAAGACAGATAATTCTGATATCTCTGTGTTCTAAGGGAAAGAAGATAACTTGTAATGTCTTTGTAGGCTTTAAGGTAAAGCAGACTAGTGTTTGTTCCAATTGGGGGATAGCCTGGATTCATTGTTGACAAGCCAGCTAACACTCATTTGATTTGTGATGTCAAATTGCAATATGTTGTGGAATTTGTCAACCGCAATTCTCATCAAATTTTCTCTGGTGGTTGGCAAAGCTGGCACACCTGGCTAACAAGCGTTAATTTTGTTCCAAAGAAAGCTACCAAAGTGGTCAATTGCCTCACTTTGTCCAGCAAAGGGCATGCAGTCGGCACCCTCAGCTTAAGTCCCGAGCTGCTGACAAATCGCAGACAGATAACCAAATATGTCTTTGGGAGGGGGTGACCGAAAGTGACTGGAAGGCTCTCCCTTCCACACATACAGGGTCACAGCCTTGCTTTTCCAGTGGAGGTATGCCCTGGTCTATCTCTGTTATGGTTGGCTGGAGGTCTTGCCCCAGGTTCTAAAACAAGGTTCAGTCCGAATGAGGACGACCAAACGAGTGCAGGACAAAATCATGAAAACTTTTTTCAATCTGCCTCCCAAGATATCAGATATTTTACCACAAATCCCAAACTTTTCAGATTAGACCAGTGGGGTAGCCTGTCCCACATCCCATTCCTGGATACTCAGCCAATAGGAGACTGTTATCCGGTGCAAAATACTTTTTTAGAACTGGGCCCCAAACCCTCAGTTCTGGTGCCTTGTTATACTAAACCACAGTAGAATGTTTTATTTGAACATGATCATACAACTGCTCTGTTGATGTGCAGATACATTTGAAGTAAAGTTGAATACTAGACCACATGTAACAGCTAGAAACTGAACACTCTTATGGAATGCATAGGTCATAAATTATAACTCTCCAATTTCAAACTTTATACAACTGCACATTTACATGCATATAAATGCTCATATTGGCTAGGGTACTAACACATTGTTTTATATATTTGCGTAGCATTGTTATATTGCATATTATAACTTTTTATTGTTTTGCTAGGTCGATCATTATATATTAAATACGTTTAGATTTCTAATTTGGGTACAATTCAGTCTGACTGATGCTGGTAAACAAAAATAAGGGAAACGAAGGAGTGTTTTGAATAATTATTCAGTGTGGCAATTTTCAATTCGTCACCCCATTTACTGCTTTCTTTGTATTCTAAATCAATTTTTAAGCAAGTTGAACTTTTCAGAGGGATTATTATTGTATATACTGTTCCCCTTTAACACAGGATGGAAATGAATCGGTAGTATTCTGAAGAAAAATTATCAATGTTGATAATCAATGTTAAGTGTATTGCATACTGTATAGTTAGCTAATAGTGTTAAGTTAAGCAAACATTACAGATCGCGTTGTAATCTTTTTGTCAAACGAATGTAGACTGTTGGGATATGAGTAACTTGAATCCGCAAGCAGTGGATCTCGAAGTGCAGGGATTCTGGAATCAGCGGAGACATTTAACTACAGAGGTTGGAACCTCCCATCTCACCTCTACAAGGTGTTGAAGTTTCCAGCTCACAAGGTGTAAACATTTTGTCTGGTCTTCCGGGAGAGTCGTACGATAATGTTATTATGCCTGTCTTTGCAGTTTAGCGAATCATCATTTGGCCTTCATCATTTACACTCCATTTGGGAAACTACTTTTAAAATATTGTTCATTAAGCTACGAATTATGTCAGACTGAAATAAACGAGTCGAAACTACAACTGTGCCCACGTAAAAACTAAAGTTAATTACATTTTTTAATAAGTTCACAGATACAGCAAAATGTAATACATTCCCTAAAAAATATACAGTTCTATTCCCAACCACCGAAGGATGACCATTTAATGAAGTGGCTGCTTTCACAGGACATAGTGTGTAAATGCTTTATTAAAGGTGAGTGGACACATTTTTATTGTTTTTCAAGGCTTTAATTGATAGAAGGGATTATATAGAGTTGGAGTTGAGACAGATTAAGTGTGGAGAAGGGTATTAAACCCTAGTCTAAAAAGGCTATTATTAACCTCCTGATAGTGCACATTGCTAGTGCGAGTTTCAGTTAAACATGTCTTACAGGCAGATCTCCCCTAGAGGCAGAAATATATGTGATGGTTTACTTAAAAGGTTAATTAATGGAAGGTTAATATCATTTCAGTCTGAAATCTTGTATGACATTTATCCATTATTGCTTGTCCCTACCTTGAACCCTAAATTTAACCCAAACCATAACCTTAACCATAAGTCTTACTCTAACCATTTTTAATTTAAACTGTAATTAAGTGACTTAAGCTCAACCTTCTATTGTGTCAATCAAACATATGAATTAAGGCCTTGGCTCCAAGACATAAAAAACATATGATTACACATGACATTCCCAACTCCTCCAGTGGAATGTCATGACATGCAGTGTCTACCAAGTTCAGTACAGAAGGGCCTAGATCCATAAATTATATTTTACATTGAAAAAAAAAACGAAGACCCTTTACATTAAAGAGTGGACTAGCCAGGACAAGCAGTGTGAATGAGGACAAGCAGAAAAAAACTTGTGCATGTTCTGTTGGCTTGGTAATCTGTGTATTGCAATGTCATGCCTGGCAATGCTTTGCAAATTCACCAAAGTTGCCTAAAGTTTGCCTCTTCCTCTATGGGTTTAAGTTACACAACTTTTCTCGAGCCTTTACAGCCTATCATCTAGTTATACTTCATATTATATGCAGAACGTGCCTCTTCTTAACAGGGGATGTGTAAAGTCAGTGCACGTTTAATTTCTTTTTACAGAAATATTCTAGTTCCAACACATCACCAGTATTTTAAACATACCAATATCGCTAGAAATATGGCAAACTTGCTCTTTCTTTCGATTACACTGTGACACTGTGTCTGTGAAAACATATATTTGGTGTCAACAGTTCTTTTTTTTCTGTTGCTATTACAGGTGGTGTGCTTTAATAAAATGCTCTGATTTGGTCTTGTCAGTCTTGAGAGTCATGATCAGGTCTGGTTTTGGTAAAACTGCAGTTAGGTTTTCTAATTTGTCTCTCTCTCTGAGCAGTGGGGTCCTACTGGGTCTCTCACCATGCCTCTCTTACCTCTCCTTCACCCTCAGTGTCTCAACCCTGGTCCAAAAGGCACGTTAGCGCTTGTACTTTTTGAGGAGGCTGAAGTAGGCCCGCCTGTCTCACAAGATCCTTATGAAATACTATCGCTGCACATTCGAGAGCATCCATGAATGCTCCGTGGCCAACCGGAAAGCCCTACGACGGGTGGTGAAAACTGCGCGGCACATCGCTGGTGCCCAGCTCCCAGCCACCCTAGACCTACAGCTCAAGCGGTGTCTGCATCATCCGAGACCCTTCACATCCAGGCCACAAACTGTTTGCTCTCCTACCATCAGGCCACCTGCTTGTACAGGTCTCTTCGTTCCCGCACCAGCAGGCTCAGGAACGGTTTCTTCCCAGCTTCTGTAAGCCTGCTGACCTCTCCTGGTACTACTAGACTCTGACATTGCTTTGCAAAGTCTGATCAGGATGTTTTCAGTTGCTACCTGTACATGTCTACCTTTGGAACCTGTTTGTTGCAATCCCTGCATGGGAACCAGTGTTAAATGATACAACGCTAAACCTTATAAAAGTGAACAGCCCAAGGGCATGATCAGGCTCATGCAGTACTCTGTTGAATGCAAAATGTTTTCATGAATCTGCGGTAACGACTCAATATTTCTGTGAATCTGTTTTAGCATGTTTTGGGAGTGGCACAAGACTTTTATGAGAGTGGTAACAGATACAAAACAGATACAGGTATTATGAGAACCAAATTCCAATTGACTTCCTAGGCCAAGGACTAGCTCAACTTTTGATGGCCAAAAACTTAGCATATTAAAGGAAAAAAAACAAAAGTTACAGTTTGCTGAAAAATTCATGAAATCACTAGCAGAGTCCTGGGACAAAGGGTATTGTGGACGGATGAGAAAATGACTATGAGGTTGGTGGCAAGACGTAAGTGGGTAAAACAAGATTCATAGCAAGCCACCCAATCTGTGAAATATGAGGGAGTTGATATGGTTTGGGCATGTTTGGCTGTCACTGGAGATGGCTCAAATGTTTTCATTGATTAACCAAAAATAAAAGCTTTTTCTGTCACACTTTGTAATGCAATTAAATGTGAAAATATCCAAAGGGGTAAATAATGATCAAAACCACTTTATTCATCATTTTGTGACTTGCACAGTTCTCATGTGGCCTTTAAACTATGAGTTAGAGGCCACAGTACAATGCAAAGTAATGCATTACCATATTACTTTTTTTCTCCCAAATTAAATTTAAACATATTTTCTGCATCATATTATACAATCAAAGATGCATGAATCTGGTCAATATCTCAAATAAAACTGTTACTATATTCAAAAGAGAATAAAGAATAGTTAAATTAAAAATGAAATTGAAATTGGGATTTTGAATGTCCTTTGGCATCCTTCGATCTTTGCCTTGTCAGATGGTCTGTCTGTGTTCTTTGTTGGGGGGAGGATGGAGACCATGGCTGGTGGCAACTGTGTGGGGGTGGCCATTGTGATGGCTTCTGCAGCTGTGTCTGGAGTTTGTTGAGGGGGATGGTACTGGGACCAGAGAAAGATCTGATGAGGTGGCTGGAATCAGGAGCTAGGTCTAGATTTTGGTGCAGGTGCTATGTTGGGGTTTAGATAGCAGCTAGATCCGGGAATCAGGAGCCAGGGTTAAATGTGATGTTTGGTTAAGATCTGGGTCTATAGAGGGGCGAAAGGACAATCTTACATTTTAATGTCAACATATTAATTTTGAATCTCATGAAGACTATGGGCCAGAAAAGAAAGGAATGCAACAAACATTTCTGTCACTAGAAACACTCTTTGGTGATACTAGTATTGGACATGAAATGTGCAGGGTGAATCACATTTAAATGTTTTCAACAATACATACCTTCTTATAAATGTAGGGGGGTTGTCATTCCTTAGCCACTGATTTTTATTAGTTTTCAAAGTATAGGTGAAGAATATTTAATTCATGCCATTTTCACTTAATGACATTGACAGTAACAGCCCTTCACCACTTCCTGATGCCACAGAAATATGCCTTATTGGTTTTGCCTGCTCACTTCTAGTGTTGGTGAAAAGAGACGACGTGTGGAATGGAATGGTGGTTCCAACAGTAACCATGCAATGCCAACAAAGTCTGAGTACAAAGACTGCTTCAACTTGCAGGATATTAGTCAGACAGCAGTGGGACCTTTAACACCAATAATTATCACACTTCAAAACTACCTTTGTGTAGCAGCAATTGAAACTGAATATATAAAACGTTGGTATACTTAAAATAATCGTTTTTGAAACAAATAGCATAATAATCGGTTTTGAAAAAAAAAAAATTAACTAGGTATTTACAGATGGAACGCATTATTCCATTAATTCCCATTGAAGTCTTGAAATACAAGTTTGATGTATGCAATTAATTATGGAATTGTGCAAAACAAATAAAAAAGACTGTGTTTAAGTATCTTACTCTGTTAGTAAACTACACCAATTCAAAGGTTGAAAAGAAAAGTAGTGAACTGCATAAAAAATAATTTGACTTTGATTGAAATGCAAAATGTAATTCAATAACTCGTTGAACTAGGCTGAGTAGTGCTTAAATTAAAATGTTTACAGTATTGTGAAAATGAGATACGTGCAAATATTACCATTGAAAAAGCTTAATTGTCACATTTTGCACAATATCACACATTCTATAGTCCATTAGGTCTTACCCAACACTTCCTAAAACATATCATTTTAAACAAAAGCAGTGTCCGCGTAGGACTCTGGATGCATGGCATGGTACCAATAAAATAATTGAAGTCCGTAATGTGAAAATACTTTTGCCTTGATTCTGCTTCTGTCTGATGCTGCACTGTTATGTGAAATTCTGCACGTGCACCACAGGGATCCTCCCAGTTGACTCACCGTTTTCTGCCACCAGGCGGCACAGTATCAATTTCTATGAAATACGCGTCATATTGGTCGCTAACACGTTGTTTCCTGCTCCGACAGTTTAAATAGAGGGTCCGGGGTATAACCCGGTAGATTAATGCACCGGCACAAGCTGAACGCCGATAGAGTAGAATAGAATAGAACATAATAGAACACAGCACAGCACACTTCGTAGCTCCGGAAGAACCTTTAACAGAAAATACCTACTTCTCTATCAGAGAAAGCGTTAGCAGATCCTAAGCGTGTTGAATTTTATTCAACCTTTACTGCGGTTGTTTGATAATTGCGGATTTGATAAGCACATCTCAACGGTTTTTGTGCTACTCATATTTCCGAGGTTTCTTACTTTTTTAATTTGTCTATCATCGAGGAATGCCCAGAGAGCTGACTCAGAACAGGATCCAAAAGATATGGATTCCTTCAAAGGATGATAAACCGGCCGCCCCACGTAGATGTAAGTATGTGCTAACATGCGGCTGTATTAAGAACCCATCTCTGGTTCTTCCTTAATTTTGTCACCATTTGTAGGATTCATTTAGAATGATGTGATATGCAAATCATTTAAGGGGAGCCCAGTAAAAATCATAAATGATACATTCTTATAAAAATGCTATTAGAAAAAATAAAAATAATCCTATGTGTTTGGTACCTGTAAAGCCTTTAAGGTGATATTCAATATAAAAACTCGAATAAATCTATTGTATAGTAAAAATCAAGATAGAAAATTGTTGTTGCAAATTGTAGGCTATAGTACTTTCTGTTTGATACAACACTGAGTTTTGAAATCCAAATGTGCCTTTTTTGAGGCAATGCGTTGCTTTTATTTTCTATAAGCAAGCCATGACAGTCATTTTTTAAACCCTTACCGTGAACAGCAGCTTGTTTGCCAATCTAAAACATTGAATTACACATGCATTTATGGTAGTATAATTTAGCTAGGTATAGATTCGTTATAGTAGCTTAATCCAAACCTCTCCTCTAGGACCTGCAGACGTTTAACATTTTGTTGTAATATTGTACAAGCTCAGCTGATTCACAAAACCAATGTAGTTACACTTCATTTACAAGCTGATTCGGGTGTATTAGCTCTGGAAAAGTTTAAAAGAACATGGAATAACTGCGTGCCCAGGAGGAAACGTTAGAGCTCCCTGCGACTTGGTCAATCCAAGTTGCCTGTTGGCATGCATGGCATGCAGCCAGGTTTCTCACGTAGAACGCGTAATGGTGGGGTTGCTCACCATAGCAACCACGGGAACCAGAGGGTGGGAGAGATGGGGGTGTACGAAGACGCATCGTGGTCTGATTGGACGAACTGGCCTGCGTCCGGATGGCGCGAGCTGGACAGTGGCTGGATTGTAAAGAGCCGACTCATCGACATAACCTATTGTCTGAATGGACTGCTTGACTCACTGACGTCAGTTTTTTTGTCCTTCTTCGTGCGGTGAATAAGCCAGTGGTACATGTTTGTATCTATCACATTACATGGAGATTCATAAATTAGATGTCTCCAATGAAAACGAATTACCGGCACATAATCAGTAAACAGACATTCTTTGTATTGTATGTAACTGTAGTAACAGAATTTGAAGTTGCCACTGCCAGGAATCCCAGATCAATTAAAATGTCCTTGTCAAATAAACAGGATACACTGTGTAGACAGTGGAATGAAAATGTTGGTTTAACAGTGTGTTGGTATGTTCCACGTGAAACAACCGTAGTACAATGAGGCACATTCTTCCCAGGATTTACTCACTTCCCTGCATTGTCTCCAAAAATGAACTTTCATGCACTGTGGTTATTTAACGTTTTCAGAATCTGGTGGGCACAATGTCTGTCCTCACTAAATATAATAAAAAAACAAAAGAATTGGTATATTTCGATTTGTATATAAACTGAGAACCTTGAATGGAATATATATACAGCCAACTTCAAAATTAACCAAAAGTCATGGTATAGCCATCACACTGGGCTGCGTGGACCGGTCCGTCTGTAAGAAGATGGACAGCTGACTGTCTCCGCATGAGGAACAGAGGGACGTAAAGTGGGGTGGGATGGGTGGTGGGTGAGGCAACAAGAGAGAGAAATTTGGAAGAGCGAGAAAGCTGGATGAGAGGTGGGCAATGTCAGAGGGAGGAAGTGATTGGAGGAGTTGATGGCCTATTAGCTTTATAGCCGTTTTAAGCCAAGTAGGGGATACAAGCTAGTAGGAGTGTGTGAAGGAACGACATTAGTCACAGAGCTAAGCTGCAGCAAGATTTGGCCTTTTCACAGGTACAGGCCAATAAAACAACAGTGAATGGGTGTCTAAGTAAGTCCCAAGCTACATGTGGTGTGATGTGATGAATCCTGACCAGGAAGGTTTTTTTAGCTGGACTTCTGCATGAGATTGCATTCACACAATCCATTGTCTGAATAGAGAACTTGGTGCATCAGGGATTTGGGTCAAATGTGCAGCGAGGCAGAATCAATGCATGGGTCAGGCTGTGTTGCTACTGCAGCCTGGCACGTGTCTGGGTGGCACGTGGGCTGCCTGGCTCGGGGGCATGGGGAGAGCTCATTCACGAATGTCCGGGCGGATCACGTGCCCTTCATCATCGACGGGATAACACTGATGGTGTGCATGTCTGAATATTGAACAATGTTTTGATATACAGTATGTCTTACCCTCTCTCCTTTCTCTCTCTAGCGACTGGGGGCCCCCATTTGGCCAACCCCCCCACAGTGATTGTGATGGTTGGCTTACCAGCCAGGGGAAAGACATACATATCGAAGAAACTCACCCGCTACCTCAACTGGATTGGCATGCCCACTAAAGGTACGCTGCGCATTCTCTCAATGCACAAAAAGACACATTAGAGATGGGAGCTAACAAATTAAAGGATATTTAATTTGAGTCATTATTGTACTTAGAAATTCGATTTATTAGTCACAGTCATTTACCGAATGACCGAAAAGTCTGAAAGCTAGAAGTTTGTGTGATTGTTCAGACTTCCTTCCGTCCTATTTTGTTCTGGTTTCCAGATGTTGTACAAATATTGCTACGGTTCTCGTTTCTCCCTCCAGAAATTCGATTGACCGTTTTTCACTTTGCTCTTTTGCTCCAGTTTTTAATGTGGGAGAGTATCGCCGAGAAGCAGTCAAGAACTACAGCTCCTATGACTTCTTCAAGGCTGACAATGAGAGCGCTGTGAAAATCAGACAGTGAGTCCCTCCTCTCTCATCCACGTCCATTTTATCTCATTGTATGTCGTTGATCAAGGCTAACGGGCTCATTTCTTTTCTTCTACAGACAGTGCGCCTTAGCAGCTCTGAGAGATGTCAAGATTTACCTGACAGAGGAGGGAGGTCAGGTTGCAGTGTTTGATGCAACCAACACCACACGTACCAGACGAGACATGATCCTGGACTTTGGCAGTGAGAATCACTTCAAGGTCAGTGATGTTTTAGGCAGGAGGCGATTTGAGAACGACCACTCAGAGATGCGACCAAATACGTATTATTAAAAACAGAATGAAGTTACTCAAAGGTTCTTAGAGGAAGCATATTGAAATGACTGTAAATGCCTCTCAAGGAATCTTTTTCATTCGTGTTGGGTAGATCTTCTTCATCGAGTCTGTGTGTGACGATCCCAGCGTCATCGCGACAAATATCATGGTGAGTCAGAATACTCTACTCAATTCAATTCAATGGATGCAGAAACCTGCTTTATGGACAACTACATCCTCCCCATCATATATATATATATATATATATATATATATTGTCACCTGACTTTATACTTCCTTCTTTGACAGGAAGTGAAGGTGTCTTGTCCGGACTACCAGGACTGCAACAAGACAGACGCAATGGAAGACTTCCATAAGAGGATAGAGTGTTACAGGGCTCACTACCAACCCCTGGACCCAGACCAGTATGATAGGTAACCCGAAAAACTGCCCTTATTTAGAGTGGGAGAAATCAGATTGAAGATCAGTTTTGCATTTGACATCATGTATCCGTTTGTCGCATATTGGCGCAAGAGACCTGATTCCAGATAAGCACATCTCTGAGATGGTTTGGTCTTGATCTAAACCTGTTCTGACCCCTTCTGCAGGAGTCTGTCATTCATCAAGGTGATAGACGTGGGCAGGAGGTTCCTGGTGAACCGCATTCAGGACCACATCCAGAGTAAGATCGTATACTACCTGATGAACATCCACGTCCAGCCCAGAGCCATCTACCTGTGTCGTCATGGAGAGAGCACCCACAACCTGCAGGGACGACTGGGCGGAGACTCAGGGCTGTCACCGCGGGGGAGAAAGGTACGACTGTAGACGCGTGCGCGCGCTGTGTCATATGAGTACGTATACGATTTTGCTCTCTGACTCTCCCCTTGTGTCTCTCCTCATGTGTAGTTCGCCGTGTCAATGTCGCGGTTTGTGGAGGAGCAGAATCTGACTGGCCTGAAAGTGTGGACCAGTCAGATGTGTAGCAGCATCCAGACAGCTGAGAGCCTGGGCGTGCCTTATGAACAGTGGAAGGCCCTCAACGAGATAGACGCTGTGAGTCACTCGAATAGGAAAAACCTGCATGACTGATTATGTGTGTGTGAGAGTGTTGCTTAGTGAAAACTGTTCTAATGTAAGGTGTGTTCTGTGAACCAGGGAGTGTGCGAGGACATGACCTACGAGGAGGTGAAGGAAAAGTACCCTGAGGAATTCGCCCTGAGAGACCAGGACAAATACTATTACCGTTACCCAGCCGGAGAGGTAAACACAATACAATGGACTGCTTCCACATGGAGGTCATGAATCTAGCATGTCAAGTTCTGCGATTGGCTGGGCCTTTCAAAGAATAACCCCCTCCCACCTCCACCCAGTCATACCAGGACCTGGTTCAGCGTGTGGAGCCGGTCATCATGGAACTGGAGAGGCAGGAGAATGTTCTGGTCATCTGTCACCAGGCTGTGATGCGTTGCCTACTAGCTTACTTCTTGGATAAGAGTGCAGAGGAGATGCCCTACTTGAAGTGTCCCCTCCACACCGTGCTGAAGCTCACCCCCCTGGCGTACGGTGAGAAGCCATGACCCCTGACCTCCGGGACCCCTTCAACCATGTGTCAAGCCGTTGTGCGCGACTGTGTGTGCTAATGGGTGATCTGTACGCAGGCTGCAAGGTGGAGTCCATCTCGCTCAACGTGGAGGCAGTGAACACCCACAGAGAGAGGCCGGAGGAGATGAAGAAGTGTCCTGGGACTCTTAGCAGGAGGAACAGTGTGACCCCCCTGACCAGCCCCGAGCCAAACATCAAGAAGCCCCGAATCGATGACCTGGACACACCCCTCCAGGAGCTCCCCCCCTCTCCTCCATCCCTCTGCACCTCCTCGCACCTCCCCCTGACCTTGGCCGGACAAGTGAGTCTCTCTCTCTCCCTCTCTTTCTGTCTCTCTCTCTCTCACACATTTGAATCCTAAATGTTTCTCTTGTATGTCTTATCTGTCTCTCCTGCTCTAGGCAAATATCTACTCAACACTTAATATACCTGCATGTGTTTTCACTCTTACCATCCACTGGGCTTTTCTTCCTTTTCACTCTTTGTTCCTCCTCTTCTTCACTGGGCAGCACTGGCTGAGCAAAGTCTGCCTGTAAGTACTGACTAGCTCTTCCTCAGTAACTCTCGCTTCTGCTCTCACTCTCATCCTCTCCCTTCCGTGCTCACACTCTTCCTCATTCTGAAGTTCTTTCTTTTTCTTCGTCTCGTTGCATGGAGTAAATAAGCCCCAGCCAGTTTTCCATTTAAAACATTATGAAACCTCCATCCAGTTTTCCCAGGCTATTTTCCCACAGGCCAGCAACATTGTGGTTTATGAAAACTGTCCCCATGCTCTTTGGGGAATCCACGTGTCACTGTTCTGTCACTCACGTCTCATCTTTAAAACAATGTTTTCTTTTCATTTGTTTTCTGTTTTGCTTAAAGACCGCCACCCGTCGTCACTGTACTCCACTGTCTGAAACTGGTCTCCCTTTTAATGTTTCAAAGGTAATCAGTGAGACAGATGCTTTATTCAGCTCAGTGCCTGTTTTGTAGAAGTAGAGGTGCTTTGTCTCAAAATGTGTAATTATATGTTGAGTTTTTCAAGGTGTGGAAAGATCCTATCAGTCATCAGTTGCACCCATATAATAGCAAGCATTATTCTCTATTTACGACAGAAGGGGTTAATGGGTTGATAATTGACCCTTTCGGGCGCAGAACACAACCGCAACATTAAGAAACACTTTCATGCCCTCATCTCCCCTCATTCATGGAGTCTTTTAGCCATGGGACAGAATCTCTCCTTCTATATGCTTTTTGAATCTGGTCTCACAGATGACTCCTAGTTTGTTTTTCAGAATTGTAATGTTTTCCCTGTGTCCTAAACATCCATTGTTTTTGTTTACCTCAGAACTTGAAGAGAAAATCCAGCAACTGCCATGAGATCCTACAGCACTGCCAATGAGACTGACCCACCTCGACATATGATCCAAGACTCCAGGAAATTATAACGGCAAAGAATTTCAACAATGTCCAAAAAAGGGGTTCTGTGGTTCACAAGACCCTTATGTTCTCGCTTATGAGTGTCCAGACTCTGGGAAACAAATGGAGATACAACCCCAATAGTATTATACTTGATTGAGAGAGAACCAAAGGAACAACCAATAATTTTTTCCAAAATCAAGTAAAACCTCAGGCAGGCTACTGTCTTATGCTGTGATTGGTTCAGACTGGGTTTGTAGAGGAAGGACTATCACCATAGTCCTGGAGGTTTATCCACAATGACATCTCACTCTGAAATAGTTATTGTTGTTGATGATGTCACTAATAATCTGTCTATACCCTGGATATCCTGAGGAAATATGATGTTTTCCCGTGAGAGGATACCTGGTCACTCGGCATTGCATTCCTCAGAGAGCCTGAACCAGACCAAATATTTAAGCTCTCCCTTAACAACCTCCTGGAACATGATGAACTATGTACTCATAGTTATATGTCTTTTAAAAGCAGTTGGAATCATAAACATTTTCCCATAGGGAAGCCTCTTAAACAATGACTAAGCAAATTTTCTGTATCACACTTGGACCCATTGTGGTTGAGTACATTGTCACTTTCAGTTTTTTTTATTGTTAAATTAAGATTTCTGTATCATGATGTTACTCAAAAGATGTTAAATTGACACATTTGTGCTTATCTGCTGTGGAATGATTACTTTGCAGCGGAGATGAGATTCTTGTTGACTTTATCTGTTTTTAAAGTTTTCTACAAACACAACAGTCTCTTGACCTAGAGTGCCTAGTGCTTGGCCTTCAAGACCAATGCTGCTTTGGTACCCATAAGCAGTACCTGTTCTTAGCTGTCCATAGAAAGGCAGACAGATGCTATTTTCACAGTGTATACAGTACAGCATTTCTATAACTTCATTCACATTTCTTTGTATGTCAGACGCTAACATGCGTGAGCATTTCTATTTTTGTTATGAAAATATGTTCTGTAAATCAAGACTAGCCTTTGTGTGTGTATATATATATGTAAATATGAGATTTGAAGGATTTTTCAGTGTTTGGAATGTTAATAATAATATGATTATTGATAATAACCCTAATCATTTATAAAGTGAATTTGTACATGCTCTTTTGTACTGCTGTCTGGCTAATTCATTCTTAATTGTACTTAGTGTACTGCTGTATATCATGATAGCAGAACTACTTTGGTTGCTTCTGATACTTGAATCATGTTTGTAAAAATGTTTTGTTATACTATTTATTTATTTTTATGTAGATTTTGAGCGGTTTGCACCTTGTCTTGTCTGAGTATTGTGTAGGACCTGAATGTGACACTGAGGTTTCTGAGAGAAAAATACATGTATTTTTGCATTTACCTTCCCAATAAATCTCCAGAAAAACGAGCCATATTGTAGATGTCATTCATTATTTACAATTGCACCCAAATTGAAGAACATATTTGTTCTGCAGATTGTGTTAATGGATTTTCAACACAGCAGATTTTTGAACATAGCAAAACACAGCAAAAATCTGAATGATTTTTTTCATTCATATTTTTGTAAAGCAAAGCCACCCCGCAGCCGTAGAAAACCTCAATATTTGATTGTACCATTTAGTGAATGCTTAATTTGGTTGTCAAAGATATCAAATTTTTATCACTGGTCCCCGAAAAGTTCCCACTGGAATTATGGCTTATTTTGGTTGGTTTCGGAAAAGTCAATTCAGTCATTCTTGAGTTTCTTTTTGCAGTGACCTCTTCTACTTTTTATAAGGAACCTGGAATCTCCCTTCAATCAGATACACAGTGCCGTGCAAATGCCCTGGCTTAGGCACATGAAATTCAAACTAAGACCAATTGTGTAGTAAGTGAATTAAAAAACAAAATATGTGTATATATACTTCTGTACAAATAAACACATACTATCCAAATAAAGGACTTTCAGGTGCCTTAGACTTTTGCACAGTATTGCACTGAGTTTCAATAATGTGGAGTGTCTTGTTGCATCTGGTAAAAGGCAATCAGTTAGACACAAATTATTTAAAGAACACAGCTTTCCAATTTCGACAATTCTTTGAAAAAGGGTATAAATGTATAATATATTAGAAAATAAAGAAAAGTGCTAGAGATCTCTGTAATGAGTGTTATGGGCAACACAGGGAACAAAGCAGATGGTGTTGCCATACAGCTGATTTATTAATGTGACTGTTTGGTGTAAAAAAGAAAGAGTGTTAGTATGGTCATCTTTTCAAGAGAATGTTTTGCAGCTAGAAATTCTGTTGTGAAAGAGGAAACCAAAAAGTTTTATCACAAACTTGCATCTATTTCCCCGTCAAACAGCCATTTTCAAAGAACTTCGAAAACTTTGAAAGGCACAGGAGGACAATGCTTTAGATGAGTACTGAGGACTAAAAGTTCCAAGGCCTTTGGCAACAATATCTGATTGGCAAATACCCAATTTATACTCCCAATCAATCAATCAATCAACCTATTCCCTCTGCCCTTTGAAGAGGAAACTAGAGCCTTTTAAAACACCTCTGTAGTTTTGTGTGTGCCTGTTGTCACGTTTTAACACATCTATTAAAATAGTGTCACCACTGTGGCATTGCCAGTACCACGCTAGCTTGGTAACTTTGTAATTCTTTCCTCTGCGGATTCTTATTTATAAACTGTCTCAGATGTGCTTCTGCCTGGTCCTGGGAACGAAAACATTCTCTGTTAAAGACACTGCTCAGTGTTTCCAGTGCTTTTAATTATGTCAAAAAGCAGCTTTTCATGGCTGAGTTTGGACCCACGTCCACATGCACGCCGGCAACATGGGATCAAATGCCTTCCAATTAATTTCAGATAAAACTATATATATATACTGGTAATTTAGACGTTTTTGGTGTTTTTTCTTTTTTTGTGGCTACATACCTCGTAAATATATATCTAAATATATACATATAAATATATTTTTGGGATTTTTCCCTATCCTCAGTAACTATATATATATATAGTTAAAATGGTGTGTGAGCCCTGATTACTCTAGATTATTTTGGTGTAATTAATTTAGACTCAATATGGTCCATTAAGATTGTCTGAAACTAGGGGAGGTCAGCCGTTTCTCCTCAAACTTGACAGTCTTTCTTCTATCTATCAAATTTCCTTCAGACGACCTTCAAAGGAGAAGTCTGTGAGACGGTACAATGTCTGAATGTTTAACAATGGGGTCATTATTTATATGTCGGTAATCACTGCACTATAGTAGCACGGTCCAAGCCTTCACTGTCCTCTAGACAAAAAGTGCTGTGTGGCAGTACAGAATGTCCATCTGTGTCCTACATTCAGTGAAACCCTGTGTTTTGCTGTGCTGGGCAGGATTAGCTTAGCATTGTGCCCTCTGACCTACAGTATTACAGAACTCTAAGCCACTAGCTCTCAACTCATATCCAACCTGGCCATTGTTACATGGTCTTCCCTTGATGTTTCCCTGACAGCAGTATCACTTAGCAAGCAACACTTTCTATTGATTTGTTTGCTGCATCCCCAGTGCCATCCAACACTCTACAGCCTCTCCTTCCTCATTTCTGAGACTCAAGTGCTGACACTCTTTTCTGCATGACCTGGCTAACATATCTGTTTGGATGTCGGTCCATCACCTCAAGCTCAACCTCAACAATATAGAGCTGCTGGAGCCTGGAGTAAGCCAGTCTGCTCCAAGACAACTCCACAGTGTCCCCTTCCCACAGTGCAAAGGAGCTTGGTGTGACACTTAACAACATCCTGTGTCTCTCCGAAAATATCAGGATATTGACTTGCAAGTGTGCGCTCTACATAATTTGCATATCTCGCAGAGAGTGACACAGCTACTAATCCAGGCACTCGTTATCTGAAAATTACGTCAACTCACTGTTGGTAGGGATCTCAGCTCATTCCACCAAACAACTCATCCCAAATGGCACAGCCGACATGCTATCCTTACTAAGTTCTCCCATTTCATCTCTCCCCATTAATTTCACTGGCTTCCAGTTGAAACTTGTATCCTCTACAGGACCATGACGCTTGCTTGCAGAACTGACGGGTAAACTTCCTCTTTCCTTTCAGGCAATGATCAAACCGTGTATTTTTTATTGTACCAACCTTACAGGAGGGCAGCTCCCACTCAGCCAAGTCAAAACTCTTCTGTGCAAACTAACTTTGGAAACTGACAAGAAGCAAGATCACCAGTTACAGAAAACTAACCCTAACCCCTGGAACACTTTTCAAAGGGTGTTTTAAAATATTCTGTTGGAACTGTCATTTTTGCCCCTGTATAGCGTTCACTAAATGAACTGCAATCTATTTATTTGATCTACATCTCACTGAGCAATCAAAAAAATCTGGGCGTTTATGCAAATACTGCCCAACTATTATTGAGTTTCCATTGGCTTGTGCTGGACATTTGCGTCAACTTTCAATTTAGAACTAAGAGGAAGTAAGAAGATAATATCTTGGCCTAAATGTTTACATTCAAGCACAAAAATCACCTAAATAAGTATAGGGAGCTCAAGGCAACTAAGACGCTGAGATTGGATGTTTTTCCAAAGCATGGAACTGATGTCAATCAAATGAGTAAGTTGTTCCATTTTGTGGTCGCTGCGCCATTTCAGTGAAATGTTTCAATCTATATGCGCTTGTTTAAGATCTAGTCTTATAATAGAAAACAACTGATACATATGTGCCATAAAAGCTGTAGGCTATCCTGGTGTCAGTATACTCTGATTTTTAAAATGTAAATTTTGTATTGCTTTTTCTCGTCGACCTCTGCGCCAGCTTGTTTGGAATTGTGCCTTTAGGCTTTGCGCCCACAACAAGCGTTTTACGAGTATGTATATATGACCTGTAATTAGCGGTTGTGTTTCTGCTTGTTGTGTTTGCAATGTTGCACGATTTAACGCTATGCTTGGTGCTCTCTCTTTTTTGCATAAACGTACCAGCAAAATACATAACTTTTCGGTAACATAAATGTAGTTGTATGAGGTACGAGGTAGGCCTGTGCTGCTATGCGTTATATGTGCACTGGAGGCAGCATCTTATCCCGCAGTACCACTGTCGGCCACAGTTCGACTGTAAATAGATTTTGTAAGGAATAAGATCTTGCGAATATTACGGTTTTAAATATTGGTGTGTCATAGTCAGTGGTGGTTATTTAAGCTTTAAGGCAATATAAAGTGTGGTACTGTATATGGCCAATATACTGACTCTGAGCTGTTTCTTCTAAGTACGGTGCAAGTGTGAGAGAATACAACACTTGTCAGCATCGGTGTACTGACAATAAATCACAAACCCACAACGTTTTTGCTGTAATTAGGAGACATGCCTTTTTAAGAGTATAATCGACATCCTCTGTGTCAGAGCAACATTACTTACACACGGTAAACCGGGTATGTTAAACAGACGTGTTGCCAAATGGGCAACATTTGTATCTATGCCCACAGGCAGCTTTTCTCTGCGTAACTAGTCATGAGATAAATCTGACATGCAACCAATTGACAGATCGAATATTCACACATCCCTATGATCACCCAGATGAAGGGTAGTTTTAAAATTACCAAAAGTTTAATGTTTTACTAAAAGTTCGCTAATGACACATAATTCTATTCAAATTTAGTTACTTGGTGTTTGGTAATGAAGGGCCAACTTTGCATCAGCAACTTAATGACAAACAAGTCATTCATGAGAAGACAACTGATGGCACCTTTATCAATAGCAATTCGTTTGTAAGTATTTATAATTTGACTGTAAAATACACTGCTCAACAAAACATTTGGGAACAATTAAATCACACATTGAGTCTCGATTAAGGAAATGTATTAATAATAAAAATGTTACTGGATATTGTGTAATTTGTTGAGAACCAAGTGAACTAAACTTGAACATGACCTGAATAATGACGATCAATGGAAACCAAAACCACCAACTGATTGAGGGCTGGATTCGAACTCACCCCGAAAAACCAAAGTAAACAATTGAAATCACAGGCTGTTCCAACTAGTATTCATTTAATTACGGCATAATCTGACTCAGTAGTGTGTATGCCCCCTACCTGCCTGTATGCAATACTGACCACATGATGAGACGGTAGATGGTGTCCTTGGGATCTCCACCCAGACCTGGATCAAGGCATCAGTGAGCTCCTGGACAGTCTGTGGCGCTACTTGGTGGTGTTGGTTGCACCGATTTATAACATCCCAGGGGTTTTCAATTGGATTAAGGTACAGGGAATGTGAGGGCCAGTCAAAGGCATCAATGCATTTCGTCAACCAGGAAGGGCCTACACACTGGCCACATGAAGCCAGGCATTGTCCTGCACCAAGGCCCACTGCGCCAGCATAAGGTCTGACGATGGGTCTGAGGATTTCATCATGGTACCTAACAGTAGTCAGGGTCCTGTCTGTGTGACCCTCCAAGGATATGCCTCCCCAGACCATCACTGACCTACCGCCAAACCGGTCCAGCTGAATGATGTTGCAGGCAGCATATAACATTTTCCAGACTCTTTCATGTCTGTCACATGTGTTCAGTGTGAACCTGAACCCAATTGAGCTGCACGGTGCTGGGCTGTGAGCACTGGTCCCACTAGAGGACGTTGGGCCCTCAAGCCATACTCAAGAAGTCTGTTTCTGACAGTTTGGTCAGAAACATTCACACCAGTAGCCCGCTGGAAGTAATTTTGTAGTGCCTTTGCAGGGCTCCTCCTGTTCCTCCTTGCACAATGGATACCGGTCCTGCTGTTGGGTTGATGCCCTAATTCGGCCCTGTCCAGCTCTCCTTGTGTAACGGCCCATCTCCTGGTATCCCCTCTATGCTCTTGAGACTGTACTGGGAGACACAGCAAACTTTGCAATAGGCACGTATGAATGTGCCGTCCTGGAGGAGCTGGACTACCTGTGCAACCTGAATGGGCTGCAGGTATCGCCTCATGCTATCAGTAGTGACAAGGACATGAGGTTTAATTTACTTGGTGTTATACTGTGATGATTATGTGTTCCCTTAATTTGTTTGAGCAGTGTATAATAATAAACTGTATCAGTCAGTCATTCATGCCATTGTAAGCAAAATCAGGATCCTACTGAACAGCTACGTCAATTAGGATGACGACTGAGTGTGCATTTAATGTAAATGAGGGGGCATGTCTAATCACTGGACAACCCCCCCACGACGAAAAATGTAGAAACGTGCATGTGCATGTAAGGCCGATCGATAAGCGCTGATCTGTGCTGATCGTGTCGTGTTGAATTCACATACGATCAGCTGTGTATATGGGGAAACATAACTAAGGGGGCACGACTTTCTACGTGACGGGGCAAAGCCCCTGTTTGCCATTTGCCTGCAATTAGGATACTAAACAAACATTTTAGCATTTTTCAACAATTATTAAATGATCAATATGTTTAGATTTTAAATGTAGCCAGAAACCAGATCAGAAAGTAGCACCAGTGCTTGTCAAGGAGTGTTAATCGCCAATAACTGAATTTATTGAGAGCCTCAGAATATAGGTATAGAGGACACAAACACATTAAAAGTGTAATAAGAAAATAAACTCCAATAGAGTATACCCAGTATGGAATTGAGTGTATAACCCACCTAGCTATATGACCTGTAATTATGAATGTGGTTCCATAGAACAGGCCAACGTCCAAGGGTATTGCCAGAAGCCAGAGGATTGATGTTTGACCAGGGCAGTCCTCAGCTAACAGCACTAAGAGGGCAATACGTCTTTACTTACAGTGGCCACATGACCCCTGTTACACACATTTTATGCCGAGGAGGAAATGCACACTTGCATTCTATTTAAAAAGCCTTTCTAATGTTTGTAACTTCCACTTTCAAATGTCAGACTTGATATGTATTGTGAACAGTTCCCCACAAGATCCTTTGTAATCCACATTTCCTATTTCTGCAGGAGTATTTCTAAGGTTGTAGCAAAATGACTCAAATGTAGTGCCCACATCTGTACCTAACACAGTCAGGATAACAAGGTCAATGTGCTTGTGTTGCTAATAGCCGTGTTGTGTTCAGAGCTAACCCTGTTGGTGTTGTTGTGTTTTAGTATGCCGTGTTGTTGAGTTGTTGTGTGGTCCATTCACAAGGCTATTAAAGGGATTGTGGGGGGATGGTGGGCTATCCACCACTAGCCAAACACGTACTAATGCGTCCTGCCAAACCTGGCAACCGACCCTGGCATTCGAGACAGTCTGACTCAACCTAGCACGGCTGGTCTGTGATGGGTTGAATGAGGTTATCGTCTGAAGTGGCCAGAGTGGATGTGACTTCTCTCATGTACGCTTCTCTCTTTCAGTTTGGCCCCAGTCATATGAGCTCTCTGTACAGCTCACAAACTTCAGGAAGATCATTTGCATTGCATTTGCATGCACGGCCTGGTTTGAATTCATGTTTTGTATACTCTTCTACAAAGTATCTACATGCGACAGACTCCTGCATTTTCCACCGCACTGACGTGTGGATGTGTTCACATGAGGAGTGAATCCTGGTTTTGACTGTAGGCTAATGCAGTGATTCCCAACCCAGGGTCCTAGGACCCCTGTTGGAACCCCACAATAGGCACCCTGGTGGGGGTTCCTCCGGGGTAGTCCAAGACCAGCCCAGTATTGTTGTCTCTGTGTTTTCTGTATCGGCGGATGGAGGCTGACATCCTCAGTGTGCATGGGGCTGGTTTTTGTGTCGTCCTCTTGCGTGTGCGCGTGCATGTGCGCGTGCATGTGCGCGTGCATGTGCGCGTGCATGTGCGCGTGCATGTGCGCGTGCATGTGCGCGTGTGTGTGATAATCTCTGTGGGAGCTGTAGAGTCATTTATGTTAGGACGTACAGTAGACATGGCTTAAGTGATTCTGCTAAGCCAGTGTTCCACAAATAGATGGATAATTCTGCCCTGCAGCTGACGGACTGAGTGATGCTTTTCACTGAGCTCATCACCTTGGAGAGGACAGAGAGCTGAGTCAGGACGACCGAGACGGACACACAGTGGAATGTTTACTTTTAAACTTTTTAAAATGTAATTTGTGTTTTTTATTAAACCGTGCCTTTGTTTAGTTTTTTTTCTCTATTTGCTTTGACAATGTAAATACTTGTCCCATGACAATAAAGTTCTTTCAATTGAAATTGAACAGAAAAATGACAGACAGAGAACAAATAAACAAGGTTACTTAGAATGACTGAGAAAGAGAGGAGTTTGCTAGTGTTACTGAAAACCCATACGCTTCAAGTAAAATGTACTTCTATATTCCGGTTTCTATTTTATCATGATCACTTAAATGAGCATGTGTTGGGTAAAATATGCATTCCACTTTCACTGTCTGCTGCTGTTAAGAAAGCATATGACATTCTGTACTGAAGCATGTTACATATTTGATTTAACCAATGACACACTGGTTCTCTGAACAATATACACTGAACCATTTTGCTTAATTCTTATTGACCATTTACCACAAACCATAAGTACCTTCCACCTGTTTTCGCAAATCTCTGTTCCATGCTCAATTCTTTGCAAAACTCTACACAAAACTCTCATTGTTGAAAACATTCCAATTCAGTAACCATATTCGGGTCATCACAATGCTAACCCTCTCAACAAACAGTTGTTGAGGTGACAGCGCTAACAAGCATGAGTGGTCCCCACACAATCAGGATGTTGGTATGAATCATAGGGGTTAGGGTTATCTCGTCTATGGTTCGGAATAATGTATGATAACATCAGAGAAGAATATGAAGATTGACAATGAGAGGAGGTGTACAAGGAAGCGGAGGACATATTTTCTTCTCTAATAACATTTGTGACACTGTGCTTGTACATGGCATGACCGGGAGGGAAGCTGTGCTGAGTGTGCAAACAAACCTGAGCTGTTTTTCTGATGCTTCGTTTGTGTGGATTTGAAATGAAATTAAAACATATTAGTTACTCTTCTCCTATCTGACTTCTGTGTTGATCAACCTGTTTTCTTTACTGTATGCATCTGCTTTGGTTGATGTTTTGTGAGTTTTGAGAAGTGTCTTTCTCATTTTAGATGCCCTTTTCTCATCAGCAGTTGTCACAAAGTGCTTCTACAAAACACCCAGCCTGTTGCATCCAGGAAATGTGTGTTAGCTAATAAGAGAACAGATCTTGCTGACAATGTTGTTAGATTGGGTTTCCGGTAGCAGTAGAAAAGGAGTGTCTAGAAATAATTTTTCCTCGAACTTCTAAAACACCAAAGAGGTGAATGTGGACGCTAAGAGACAGAGGAAAGGGTATGACCCCATTCCCAGCGATGGGGTCAAATGTACACATCATCATGAAAGGAAATTGTACAAAACCCAACAACCCTTGTGGTTATAGTTTTTTCAACAACTAAAATACTTTTAAGGAAACTGGGGTCCAGTTGATTTCCTTTGCAACCTAATAAGTAGCATTCTTTCTCTTTCCCATTTATAATGCTACATTTTGAAATAGTCTTTTTTTTTTTTACAGCTATTTGGTAGCTTTGATATATTTTCTTTCTCTGTATATATAGCATTTGTAAAGGAGGAATATACTAGACTGTAAAATCTTTAGAGATGTTTTGCATGGATCATCTTTTATAAATACCTCTTAGTGAAAATAAATTCTGTCCATGATGTCATGCTGTAATATCTTTGCTTGCCTTTTATGGAACAAATTAATTACAGTATGACGAAATGCCAGATAGAAAAGAAGGTCCACCATGTTAGGGTTTATTGATAGTTGTTAGTATTTATTGGACCCTTGATTTTGTTTCATGCATTTCATTATTCCAGTGTCTCATATTTCAAATGAGATTTTTCATTCTGGGCACCAGTGTTTAAGTTTGGACCTGCATGTTATCTGTTGAAAATAAGAATTATGCTTGGACAAATGGCTGAAATAATTGAGAAAAATCAGACTGTTAAATCAACCAATCTGCACCATGGTGCCAAAACACCGTTTCAAAATTCAGCTATTCTACAAACTCAAACTACATGCCCGAACAAGACGCTCTCTATGGTCTCTCACATACTAAAAGTCAACACACACACATGCACACAGGTACTCTCACTCACCCGTGCGCATACACACTTTCTCATACGCTGCTGTACGCGCCACATATATTGTGAACACTAGTTGGCTTCATGTTTTATCTTATGTCATGTATGTTTTATTTCTATTTTGCAATGATATATATCCTGTATATAAGGTTGTCTTAAAATTGCTGATTACTACTGCATTGTTTTAGCATTTAGCAGCATAATGCCACCATGGAAACAAGCTTTTCTTCAGCATGTCCTTTAGGGGACCTTTCAGGCGGGTCAAAGTGACCTGTTTAATATATTGTTTTGCACAGGGACACGCACGCGCACACACACACACACACACACACACACACACACACACACACACACACACACGTTTGGAAGATGGAGTCATAATGTGTCCTTGTGACCAAAAGTCATCATGTTGTTAACAGTCCTAACTTGCTTTATTACTTCAGTCACAATACACACATATATATATATATACACACACATACACACACACAATAACACACATTCATAACACACTCCCAAGGATGGTGACCTGCCTGTAATTGTCTGTAACCTTAAATGGATGTGTAATGACACCCGGTCACCTAGCCACTCTTCATTAATCTATCTCTCTGTCTGATATTCATTGATGGAGAGACTCCATCCCCCTGTCTTTGTGTTGAGATCATTGATGTTTTTCACAGTAAATGGAAAACAAACAATACTCATACTGGAGCTTGAATAGAATAGAGCTGATGTAATGGAATGTTCACTGTACACCATAATACCAGCAGATAAATAATAGGCTGTTGACGTGCAAAAACGTACTGGATAATACTGGAGTCACACTAATGTTTCCAGAATTGGTTCCCATGTTTGGGTATTTCCTCTGGCTGGTTTGATAGATGACAGAACAAGCAGTGGTATAAAAATATTATTTCCAGTTAGGACAGCCTCTGTAACCAGTACCACATAGCTTCAACGAATATGCAGTATTGAGCAGAGCCGGGTCCAGCCTACATGAGAGCTGTTGAGGTTCCATCCAGCTGTAATATTTATTAGCACTGACACTTTTGATGCTAGAGAGAAATATTTATGTTTTAAGAGGGAAACCCGTTCAAATCTCTGGGTGCTCAATGGGCTGGATTTGACGATCACTCGTATTTTGTCCATTATACAAATAATTTGTTTGCAAGGGACAACTTATCATGTGGATGGAGATTAATGATGGATGATCAGTGAACCCAGGCTGGGTCAGTCTTTGGCCATGTTCTCCAAGTTGAAGTGGCTTGATAAATTTGTAGAAAAATCCCTGTCTGAGACAACAATTGAATTGTCAATGATTATAACATAAGGTCTGGTCACTGCAGTCTCTACACAGTCATCCAGTGTTAGCCAAAATCTGGATATTACTGCTGTAGCCAAAACAAACTCATAGCCTATTAAAGACACCATGTCCCCGTTTAAGGTATATTTAAGGCATTTTAAGCTATTAGACAGACACGGGGGAGAAAGAGCTTTGCTTAACCAAGTCTAGGCAGCAGTTTAACCTTCACCACAGCAGTACATATGCCAGAAAAGCAGTGACCCCAAAGACTTGTAAAAAGTAGAATGTAAAATGAACATTTAAATCACTTACAATATAAATGTGTGTACATGAAGGCGCTGGACAAGCGCAAGGAGCAAAGCATATCAAGTAGAGTATAGCTGAAGGAAGTCGAGAGAGGGAGATAAATGATGGGTGTTCAAGGCAAGGGTGGAGAAAAACCACAGCAACAAGGCTCTAATATATACAACTCTGTTGCATTTTTTAAGTCGAATGAACAAGAACATGGTATACTAAGGAAAATAGACAATAATATTGACTGTGATTCCTAGATCCTGTAATGAACAGATTTTGCATTTAAATCCAATAAAATGTCTACCTGTCCTGGACAGGCAGAGGGGAAGGAAAAATATTATTGTAAAAACCTACATATGTAAAAGGATATTTAGCATGTTAATATGTAAAGAACAGCTTATATATTTTGGTTGCTATTATGGAAGACATTGTAGTGTGCATTAGCTGCTCAAGTGGACATGGGCAACAGGGCAGATTTAACACTATAATAGCTGTATTTTTTCAACTGTGTTGCCAGATATTAAATAAATTATATCATAGAGGGGTGTCTGATGGAGTGTTGGGTAGCGGGGTTGGTGCGCCACCTTTGCCTAGTTTTGAGCCAGGAAAAACTGACTATTGATAAATGGGCCATGAATATATTCAAGCAGTGTCTATGATTATCTCTTAACTACCTGCTTTCTGCATCTGGTCCTTTGATTACTTCTTCTGCTTCAGACATGTTTGTGTAAAATCCCTGCTTGACTCCTCCCTCAGCTGTTTGATAGGACCATAATAACCCACTGCAACATGGGATTAGCACAGGTTCACACAATCTAGTGGACCTTTATACATTTATAGTGGGCTGCAAAATAGTGGTTTTGTATTGAAGTTGGTGGGAAGTTAGCTTGGCATCATATGCCTATCCAGGCAAAGCCCCACATTTTCAGAATCACAAGATGTAAGTGGGTGTGGTCACACCTAGTGGCCTATAATCATTTTCTAAGAGTAAAAGGGTTACTTGTAGAACTATAGTAATTTCATTATAATATTGATGTTTTGCATTGATTAATTGTATACTAAATAATCACTAATAAATCACTAAATGACTCATTTGGCAGGCATTGCTAAGGCAGCCTTTGTAAAGCTCAGCTGCTTTGCACTGTCCTCACCACTCAGGGGAATGATATATGCATGCATTTTTTATTTTAGGCTAGTGGGCTTATTACTGGAAAGCACAACTACTTGATAATATCGTATGTACTTTATATTCACTGTCACTTCCCTCTCAGTTCTAGTTACTAAATCTCACGCCGTTCTGGGGTACGTGAGCCTCCACACATCTCTTTTCATCAGTCTGGGATTAATTATAAAGACACCAAAGAGGAGAAGGGAGAGGATGTGGTGAGGTGGGACTGGAGGGAGGGAGGGAGGGAGAATGCTTTACAATTAGAGGGAGGGAGTGAGGGTGGGTGGAGTCTTTTCAGGTGGACGTGAGTTTGCTCACATCCCACTGAGGGAGTCTGACTCTGTAGAAGCACAAGCCAGCAGCTCTTCCCCAGCAGGACAACGAGCACATCGTCTCCATTACAGCCTCTGACCGCTCCAGTGTCTGGGCTCACCTGAATAACACTAGAAACCGGTCACATGATGCCTCTTCACTGTCTCCGCTTCATTTCACACATTCATGCGAAGCTGCATGGTTCCAGTTGGAGCCGTAGCAGGAATAAGGACCTTCAAAGATATCCATCTACCAAGAACCTGGGTGTATACACACACACACATCCGTCCATCCCAGAGCATCCTCATTAATGGTTATCGCTAACACAGTTCCTGTGTTGTCGTGCAACAGATGACCTGCTTGCCCTTACCTGTTGGATCTATGGTTTCTGGGTGTGTTTGCTTCCTCACTCACTGAGTATGGTCTTACCCCTGAACCACTGTCTGTGTGGATGTGTCATCTGACAGCTGGTACATTTCCATTCGATGATGACTACAAAGATTAGATGACAGAATGAAATTCTACATAGTTATCTTCCCTTTTTGCTGTGCCTGGAAGACAGTGTATGGATGTGAGCTGTCTTACCGTCTGTCCACTGAAACTGTTTATATCTGTCTCTTAGGGTGATGTGAATAAAATTGGTCTGCTCCAGAAATAACACAGTCAAACACTATTACATAGAAAAAAACTATTTATAAAGTTCCCCTTTTACCGGGGAAGCTAGATGTTTTAGGCTTATTCATGGTCAAAAAAATTCTGTCCGGTTGAATGTATTTTAGTAATATATTTGTTTTTCTCCAAATGGTTCAACACTGCCATTGAAATGAGTAAAGTAGAGGCAGCTTGCAGAGATGTTCCATTGTCATTAATTGAGGGGTTCCCTCTCTACTGGATGTGCTGGGTGGCATTGGCTCAAGACTAAAAGCAGATGACCGTGTGCAGGTATGGCAGGAGATTGCCATGTTTTCAATGGAGAGGAAGATACTAGCCTGGTGAATATGAATACCTCAAATCCCAACATGGACAACTCGGGTGAAACAGTTTCCGCATATCATGTTCATCACATTTTATATCAGAACACTTGCAAGCATTACAAAATGTCTATACTATCAAATAAGCCTCACCTATCAAAATATCATATACATGCATTCTTGACTGACTAATCTTTCATTTTCATTGATTCGAATAACAAAACCTCCTTACTTGCTTTTTAATTAAGTACAGTGAGTCACCATGCATTGTTTTAGCTCTGAGAACCATCACTCTTTACCTATTCATCTCTGCCTGAATGCATTTGGTTTAAAGGGTAGATGGTTTCCCTTTAATGAGATATGAGTTGGGGGGAGAATTGTCCTGATATAAATAAAAATATGTGTTCTAATTCCAGTCCCTGAAGCAAGCCGTCTTGTCCCCAGCCAGAAAAGGATTCTATTTCCTGGGACAGTGCTTTGTGCTGGATTTTGAATAGCCTTCATGTTTGACTTTCTATCCTAGTGAGGACCAGAAATTCATATTCCTTAACCAGACCCATACCCTAACCTTAACTTCAATTATTAACTTGTATGCCTAAAGTTGACCTATCCTTAACGTCTAACTCTGAACTTAACCGGCAATGCCTATATCTAAAAGTAAACCTAATTCTAACTCTGTGCCCTATTATAAGTTTTCACATAAAATCAAAAACTGCCTTTCTCTAGTGGGGATCTGCCAAAAACCTTGTGGGGAGTTATTTTTCAGGCTTAGTTGAGTTTCCTACTGTCCACCTGCTGCCAACCGACGTGTTTCAGTCTGCTCCCATGTCAGCCAACAGGTAGGTGGAGGAGGACTCACACAGTTAGATAACAGTGTGCCTATGAACACCCACAGAGAGAGGCAGGGACAACAGGAGTGTTGTTTATGAATAAGGCAGGAGGAGATGGAGGGATTGATTGATATGTTACGTGGGGAGACCGTCTCCAAATCCTTACACAGACCTACTGCAGGCGTTGAACGGCTGAATGTCAAAGCGTCTTTGAACAGGATTCTGAATGTGGAGACGAGTCGAAGTGAGCTGTTAAACTATAATTACAGGCATAGAATAAGGCAGCCAGTTAACAGGTTTGGACCCGGTGCAGCACAGCAAATCCCTGATATCGTTGAGATCACAAGATCCCTGCCTGATCACAGAGGTACCACAGTAATGACTGCCAGGGTCATGTGATCAAACACTAGATCCAGTATTGTTGGGTTGACAAAAAACATTATATGATACAGCAGTCAGCATCCAAACAACCCACTTTATATGTGAGAATGATCATTAACCGTATAAGTGACATGTGCTTTAGCACTTTTATAGTATGCAATAATACAATATGCACACTGCTTGACCTGCATGTAATCTTTGAAACACCTTGTCCTGAAAAACATGTTTCAATTGGTGACATTGCAAGTTGTGCAGGACACAAAAGTGCCTCTCTGCTCGGTTAGCAGTTACATAGCCTCTTAAATTAGGCCTAGCTTTTTGCTTTGGCCATGGGAATACCTATAGGATTTTTGTTACAAAGGGGTGGGATTTTTTTCCCCCAGTAAGGTCTCAAAACATGTTAACCCTGTCAAATTTTTTTGGGGCTAAAACCTCGAAACATGTTCACCAAAATATGAATTGCTTGGAAGGGGCTTATACAGGTGCTCACGAGAATAATGCCTTCAGTGGAAAAATAGCTAAGTGAAGATCACCTAAATAAACCCCATTGGAATCTGTGGGTATATGTCACGTTTGTGGTGAACCATATCAGCCTTCTAGAAACAAACAACCTTTTCCTAAAATTATTAGTTTTTTGTGATGGACTGCACTGAAATTAAATGGAGGGTCACATTTGTTTTGTCATTTGATAATCACAAATTATTTGCAGGCCAGAAAATTGCAGTAATAAAAACATTTATATAGTAGGTAAATGATTTAAAATCAGATTCAGTTGTAAAAGAAGGGGCTGTGAGTTATGTTTTACTTCCCCTCAAATTACCATTGCCAGTTGGACATCATTACCCCATCATTCACCATTACCAGCATACTATTATCATTTTTAAAGCAGAATCAGATCTCACAATCTTCGGGTAAAACATGAAGGAAGTGTGGATGAGGTAAAAAGAATTAGCAGTTTTTGAGGGGAAAAGTTCATTGTGAATCGTTCTTCCATCTGTGCTTATGCTTATGTTGCAACCATGGTAGGAACTAAAAACTTTCAGATGAGATGAGATTGGAGGTGTGGCCTGACAAGACTGGCAGTTACAGGATGCTCTCCGTTGATGGGCTAAGTGTTCTGCTCGTTTTTAATACACATCCGAGGCTTTCCAAAACACAAATCCGTATCAAATATTGTGCAAAGAATGTGTTCATCCACCGATGTTACGGTGTATAGTAATTTCCCATGTTGCAACAGCGTTTGTTTAAATGTGTGTGTTTCCGGAGTGTGTAAGAAATTCTGCCTATTTCACAGTTTGTGTTCTCATGGACCCTTGACAACAATAGTGTCCTGAGGTTTCATCAAGCATGTGGCCCGGTCATGCCCTTATGGACTGAAGTGACAATTTCCTCAAAAGTCCTATCCTCTGCTTGTACCCGTGTGTGTGTGTCCGTGTGTGTGTGTGTGCGAGCGATCTGTTACATGACTGTTTAGCCTTGTTTGGACCATCCGGTTGGTCCCCAGTTCACTATTGACAGTACTGATGGATGTTGACCGTGGACATGCAGCCCCATCCCATGACAGTGTGCTGTAGCATTAGGACATTGGTGTCAGATTAACCCATTTGCCTTCCTGTGTTTTGCACTATATGGATAATCTAATCATGCTCTCCCTGACCCGTTCACTCTCTCTCTTCAGCTCTTTTTCCAATCCCTTTATCTTGCTCCTAAATGTCAAGTTAACTTGAGTCATGTTACTCCTGACTACCTCAGCTCCTGGCACGCTAGCTGGCTGTGTTAAAACAGGACTTGTGGGGATCGTGACTGTTTAGCCCTGCTAGCCCTGCTTTTCAGCCTAATGTGGGATATTCTTATCAACCAATCCCGTTACAAAGACAAGCCCTTTGTCAGTGTGCCTTGATACCTGCACCTTGTTGAAGATAAGGCTTACGGCTCATTACCTTAGGACCGCGACTCATTGACACACCAAAACAATGTGTAGGAACAAAACTAAAATATAGAAACCACATATGTGCGCATTGCACATGATCTGACAATTAGATCATACATTCAGAGTTAACCGGGTATGATTGTATCTGCATTGTGAAATTGGAGTTAACCTAGTAAGGGTAAATATAGGGTAAAGTGAGTGCTGGTTTGATTGCAGTATTAAATTGGTAACCAGGTTAACTTGGTACTGGTGTATATCTAGGGTTATCCTGGTACTGGTATAAATTTAGGGCTATCCTGGTACTGGTATAAATCTAGGGCTATCCTGGTACTGGTAAATATCTAGGGCTATCATGGTACTGGTATGAATCTAGGGTTATCCTGGTACTGGTATAAATCCAGGGCTATCCTGGTACTGGTATAAATCTAGGGCTATCCTGGTACTGGTATAAATCTAGGGCTATCCAGGTACTGGTATAAATCCAGGGCTATCCTGGTACTGGTATAAATCTAGGGCTATCCTGGTACTGGTATAAATCTAGGGCTATCTTGGTACTGGTATAAATCTAAGCATATCCTGGTACTGTGTGTCAGCATTGCTGTGCAACCGGAGGTGTGATAAGGGAAGGGTGAAACAAGGTACAGAGGACTACCATTGTTTACAGTACAACATTAATACATTTAATTATAGCCATCCAAACACTGAAAAGTTGCCTTAATAGGTAAACATATGGTCCACTTTACCTGGCTCTATAAGCAGCAGGTCTCGGTGTGTATATGTGTGCGTGGCCGTATTGGGCGTGCACGTGGAATTATTAATCTACTATCTAGATAGAATGGCAACATTCAGATTCATTCAGTAGGGCAAGGCCTGCTGCTATATAACGTGTATAGATACACGTCCATGTATCTTGTGGGGTAAATCCAAGACTGATTCATGGACAATTCCCAGTCTTCCCTTGGTCAGGACTGTCAATGGATCGCAATCATTTGAAACAATGACACTGTTGTGACTGTTAGTCTGTCTGCCGGTATCGCGTGTGACTGAAGTTAAGCATGGGGTCAGTCACTTAGTTAAACAGACAGCGTCACCTGTTGAAGTCAAAGTCCAATCGGTGTGTGTGTGTGTGTGTGTGTGTGTGTGTGTTTGTAAGCAAATTGAGAGAAGTCCTTGCATATCAAAATGCTTTTGTTGGCCAACGTGTTAGATTTAGGGTTATGTTAATGTTAAGGCTAAGGTAAGGGTTAAGGTAGGGGTTGGGATTAAGGTTAGGTTTAGGGATAGGCAAAGTGTTATAAGACATGCCCTATTTCTGCATATACACAAATTAATTTACATCCCTCACGTCTGATTACAGTAAAAGAACAGCCCTACAACCCCCTGATTATGTCACAAGTAATTCCTGCTATGAGTCACTTCCAGTGAATCACGGCATCATGTGAGGTCCGGAAGCTTCAGAATTTCCATAGTGTGGTTCATGGTACTACATCTCCCTCCAGTGGTCATTGGTAGTAAATGCAGCTGTGTTGATTTCCTTCTCAGGCTGTGTGAAAGTCAACACCAAGTGTTACCTAAACTTTTTCTCGACACTGTCTGGGCTGTCTAGACTCGACTAGGGGAAAAATAAAACTGTTCTGCGCATGAGTACAAACACATTTTGATCCCATTATTACAAAAATGTATTCTTACATCCACAATTATTAAGGTATATTTCTCTACCCTTGCTATGATTTATCTGGACACGAGAATTGTCATTTACCCACCAATCATCAAGGAGTAGAGAAGATGGGAAGGAAGGAAGGAAGGAAGAGGGAGCGAGCGAGCGAGAGAGAGAGGGAGACAGGCTAAGATTGAGAAGGAGGATGAGCAGCAAACAGACAGTAGGCTACAGATTGGTGACAGTGTCAGTCAGTCTACTACTATTTAGAATGAGCCTTTCTACAACAGTTCTTCCCTCCACTGGAGAAAAATGGTACTGATGCCCTGCTGTGCTCAACAATATAATGGGACTGTCGCTGCTCCTAAAGTTGAGCTAATAATTACACATGAAATGAATAATACAAATACTGAACCATGATCAAATATTTCCTGTGTTGTATTGTTTAAGATTGTGTGAGGATCCCCAACAGCTATTTTCAGACAGAGTCATGGCTCTTCCTGGTGTCCACCCAGAACATGAAACCTGTCACAATGCTGCCCATTAGTAGACAAGTACTGTACGGTACAAACACGGAATAAACAAGTGCTTAGAGAAAGAAAAGACACCAATGTGAGGAGTGTAACTGACATTCGAGTGAAGTGTAACCCGTGTACCTACTGTAGAAACAGAGCTTCAAGTAGGTTGGTATCTGGTGCTCTATGACCTATCTGTCAGTCTAGTCTCTGGCAGGGTAAGCACAGGAAGGAAAGAGTGGGGGATGGATAGAGAGAGGCAGGAAGAGAGAGGCAGGCTAAGATAGAGGCAGGAAGATAGCGGTTTTAGCATTTCAACTAAATTGTCCTTTTCTTCACTCACTGCACCATCAACTCACACATGATCATGGTGGTAAATGTTTTTACAGAATTCACATCCAGTATGAAGTTAATTACTGCTGTAACAAGGCAGCATATATATTATACATTTTTATAGTCATTTAGTCACAGTGCTCACAAAGCATCAATGTGTATTGAAGTACCATGTAAACATAACTCATTATTGCATCCCGGTATATTGAAATGCTGTGGGTGGGCAGGTGTTCCCTGAACACAGTTTTCTTTACATACTATGCTTCTTTTGCCTAACTCTGGCACTTTAATTAAACTACTGATACACTTTCAGAAATAAAACAATTTCTCAGTAGATGTTAAATTAGATTAAACAGACACTATTGAATACCACATCTTAGAGATGCAACAAAACAACATTCTCAGTATTTCACAGAATCTTGAGGAAATGGGTAGTGACTTCTTGACACAGTCTTTACAACTTGGCTGTATAAGATCTTATGTGAAATGTTATTGACTAGTTGTGGATATGTGATTAATATGTTAGGGCTCTTGACTCCGTTAATTTCTCGGTGATGTGTTGTGGTAACTAATGCCCTGTTAACACCAGCCTCCAAAATGCATACTTCATTCTCATCTTGTCCTGATGTTGGCCTGTTGATTCACCTGTCTAACAATCCAGACATAATACAAATGTGGAAAAGATCAGGACAAAGGAAATGTGTTAAATCCAGGTATAAAAACAGATCTGTTGTTTTTGTATTATGAGATTGTTGAAGTTCTTTTTAGGTTGCTGGTGGGTTGTGGATTGATTATCTGAGGTCATGGCCCTTTTATGCGGCCCATGGCTGGATGAACAAATGAGAAGTTGTTGAACATAGTTTGGTCCACGCTGTTGATGAGGGTACGATCTGCACAGGACAGCCTTGGTTTCTCATTGATAAACTCCTTGTCAAAGTTGCTGACGTCGCCCGGGGACGTCTGCAATAACAAGGGAGGGGTTATATTGCAGGATCACAACCATGGGCACGCGCACGTGCACACAGTCTACTAATGTACATACCACGGTTGGCCTAAAGGGCGGCTCCACCTCTCGGTTCTCCAGGGCGATCCAGTCTGTGTCCTTGAAGAAGGAGTGTTGACGAATGTTGCCCTTTATTCCCAGTCTCCTCTCTGGCTCCCGCACGAACAGCTACAAAATCACACACGCGCACACACACGTTAGCTCCATGGTTGCATGTATACCCACATGCATGACACACACACACACACACACACACACCTTGATGAGGATATCTTGTGCATCTTTGGCCAACCAACGGGGGTAACAGGGGTCGTCAGTCCTGATGGACTGGAACAGCTCCTCCTCATCGTGGCCATGGAATGGAGACTGGCCAATCAACATCTCATACAGCAGGACCCCAAACGACCACCAATCCACTGAGCTGCTGTACTTCTGGCCCAATAGGATCTGCATCAACAACCGCACCGTTATCATCTCCTTCTCCTCCTCCTCAACATCAACCACACATTTATCACCTCCTTCTCAAAATCAACCACACAGTTATCACCTCCTTCTCAACATCAACCACACAGTTATTACCTCCTCCTTCTCAACATCTACAACAAAGTTAATACCTCCTCCTCCTCAACATCAATCACACAGTTATCACCTCCTCCTCAACATCAACTACACAGTTATCACCTCCTCCTCAACATCAACTACACAGTTATCACATCCTTCTCAAGATCAACCACACAGTTATTACCTCCTCCTTCTCAACATCAACCACAGTTATTACCTCCTCCTTCTCAACATCAACCACAGTTATTACCTCCTCCTTCTCAACATCAACCACAGTTATTACCTCCTCCTTCTCAACATCAACCACACAGTTATCACCTCAACATCAACCACACATTTATCACCTCAACAACAACCACACAGTTATCACCTTAGATATTTAATACCAAGGTAGTCACCTCTGGGGCGATGTAATCAGGTGTCCCACAGAAGGTGGACGTCCTTGTGTCTCCCAGCATGTTCTCCTTACACATCCCAAAGTCTGCTATCTTAATGTGGCCTTCTGAGTCCAACAGCACGTTGTCCAGTTTCAGATCTCTGTACACAATGCCTTTCGAGTGGAGAAACTGAAGTCCACAGATGATCTCAGCAGCATAGAACCTACAAATGAGATGAGAGAGGGATAGAGGGAGAGGGATAGATTAGAAAGAGATGAGTGGAAGAAGGGAAAATGAGATTGGGATGAGGGCGATGAAAGGAGAGAGTGGCGAAGGCGATGAAAGGAGAGAGGTGAGTGGGATGAAAGGAGAGAGAGGTGAGTGGGATGAAAGGAGAGAGAGGTGAGTGGGATGAAAGGAGAGGCATAGCTGGATGATTGTATATATGGAACCAGTAGCCATATTGCTATGTGCTATGTGCTCTGGCTGACTTACGTAGATCTCTGAACATCAAACTTTTGGCAGTTCTGGATGTGGAACATGAGGTCTCCGCCGTTCAGATACTCCATCACAAAGAACAAGTTCTCCTGTGAAACACAGTCATATCAAATACTACGGGGTGCGGGTATGCACATTTGTGTGTGGCGTGCGCGCGTGTGTGTGGCGTCTGTGTGTGGCGTGCGCGCGTGTGTGTGGCGTCTGTGTGTGGCGTGCGCGCGTGTGTGTGGCGTTTGTGTGTGGCGTGCGTGTGTGTGTGTGGCGTTTGTGTGTGGCGTGCGTGTGTGTGTGTGGCGCTTGTGTGTGTGTGTGGCGTGTGTGTGTGGCATGCACGTGTGTGTGTGTGTGTGTGTGTGGCGTGCGTGCGTGCGTGTGTGTTTTTTACCCTGGTCTGGAACGTGCAGTGTAGATGGGTGAGAAAGGGATTATCGCAGGCCAGAGACAGTACTCTCCTCTCTACCATTGTACACTCCACATCATCATCCATCAGAACCACATCTTTTTTCAGAGCCTTCACCGCAAAGAACTCTCCACTGCTCTTCAGTTCGGCCAGAAACACCTAGGAACACAAACACACCTTAGAGCACTTGCTTCTCTCCGATGTTGTGGTCAATTCACAGTGTGGAGAAATGCTAATTTTTGGTGACAATTGTGCTACAGGTGGGCAATTGCTAGTGCAAAAGCCCACGCTTCAAACTCTGATAGAAAACTCATTTCCTCAGTAAATCTAGGGCAACAGGCGGTCCGGGGGCCAAAACTGGACCACAAGTGATTTTGTCGGCCAAAGCTTCTGGAAAATTTAAAGCCAAAAATAACGACAGTGTGTTTTGTGTTATATAAAGACAGCAAGAGTGAAAATTGAAGGACATCAATGTAAATATCAGGCAGCTCACGTGGGTACCTTGCCAAAACTGCCTTTTCCCAGCATTTTGTGGAGAATGAAGTTGTCGAGGGTGAACTTGTGCGTTTCTTTCCTCGGGACGGCGTAAAGTGGCTCCGACTCTACCTCAGGCTTGTCTTTCTCCACCGGGGTGTCCCACGATATACCCTGCTGCTCTGGAACAGGTTGGGGGGAGTGTCTGTGAGTTAACTCAACCGTCGGCGTAGATACGGAAATGTGGGTTTGACTGATCTCAAAGTTGCATAAACAACTAGATCTAGGAGTGTTGTCTCCTTACCTCTTCGTTCAGTAGTGGGTGCAGGGAGAGTTGCTGCTAGGCCTGATGGTTCCCTCATAACCCCTGACTGATCCACACACACTGGGCCATCTCGACTATAGATCTCACTCTCTCTGGAGCCCCGGGACTGTGGCAGAAGGAAAGATACATTGGGAATATTGAAAAGACCAACAGAGACATGGGTATACCAGGGATGTTTTTTGAACAGCATAGCCAGTCTGTCTGTGTGCAATGCGTGACTGCAACTGTGTAGCTGCTTTATGCTATTATGCTAATGATGGCGATTATGCTAATAAAAACTTCTGGTAGATAGAGAAAAAATATTAAACAGATACTTTTACAAGGTGTTTTTTTTAATGAGACAGTGGTTACCTCCCAAAATACAAATGTGACATATTTTATTTTAGATCTCACACATGGTTTCCTGGTTTGGTTAAGCAGTAAATTATCCAAAACGGTCATGTCACACATCATTACACATTACAACACGATACAATGCAAAACAAAATACAGAAGCATGCGTAACGAAGACCGTCCCTTTTCTACCCGAGCCCCTGACCTGCTGTTTGGTCTCGATTACGGCCAGGGCTTCAGCCATCAGTTTCTGGTTGACACCGCACAGGTTGGCCACCTTCTTCTGGCACTTATGATGGACGTTCATACTACACTCTGGATGGAGAGGGCAGGTGTGCTTATTGACATTACAATGCATGGACAGGCAGGGGGTTATGACCTGCCATAATGCCGACTTAATATCATCGCTTGTGCTATTAAGAATTCAGTCAAGATCACTGAGAGAAAATTGACATGTTAAGATATGTTCTGAGGGTCTTCTCTCACCCTCACACTTCAGTCCTTGCCTGGCCAGACCCCACAGCAGTGTTCCACAGTGTTCGCAGAACGTGGGGCTCTTGTAGTTGTACACCTTAAACCTGTGCGGCATGTCGATTTTAAAGCGCTCCTTGTGGATCTGCGAAAACACCGAAAACACGCGGCCACCTGATGACACCGCGCTGACAACATCTGTCGCCACTGAATAACAGGAGGCGCTTCTAGGAAACAAATGCTTTTTGGCTTTTAGGTAAGGCTTTGGAATTAAAAAGGTTATTTATCTATTAGGTAGATCTTGCTATGTCAGTGAGTACAGTACAGTAACCAAAGGGCTTCCTGAGTGCAAAATAAACACCCTAGTAATGTGCCTTGGCAGATGTGTGTGGTCGACTATAATTGACAGCAGTGTGATGGGAATGGGTTTCTAAACACATCTCTGATCAGAATCACTTTCACCAGAAGCTCAGGTACATGAGGTACATGTCAGGCTTTCTGCAGGCAATCAATGGGGATTACCACTTCCAAATGTGTTTAATCACAGCAAGACCCAATAGTCACATTTTATTGAAACTATTGGGACCATAGCGATATATCAGGACAAAACCAATATGCTCAAAAATTCTCAAGGTCAATCATTGTGTTATCCAGAATCATGGAAGAGAGGCCTACCATGGTCTCTTTGCTGTTGATGGCTGAACCTGTGCACTTTGCAATGATTTTGTCGATACATTTCTTATGGATGGCAGCGTTGCACTCTGAAAGACATGAATGTATATGGGTTAGTGTAGCAACAGCATATCAAGGCCTTGGGACTAAAAGGTTCTATCTGACATTTTGGTTGAAAATGAGTTCTCACATTAAGATTCTTTGTGGTTGGTCCTTGGCATGTGAGATACAAACAGCCGATCAGATTTGTGAAAATCTCCATTTATAATGAAAACATTTTAAACCCATGAAGTTCTATCTGCAAAACCCCCAATCTGCAATGCAATAACATTTTGTTGGAGTTTCACTTTTACACATTTTATTGAAAAGTAGCAGATATTGTACATTGACTGTAGGTGTCAGAGACAGAATGGATATAAATGTACTAATTGAGAGTCCGGCTTTAGCAGGGCTGGATTAGGTCTTCATAGGATAGCATATTTTTTTGTGCATTGTCATTTTAATAAATCTCTTTAAGGACGTAATTAGACACATGGAAGATGTATTCTCTTGAAATAATTAGTAAATTATCATTATCAGGTTACATTTCTTTTGAAAGTAATGGCAACTGTGCAGAGAGAACATAGTTGTTGAAACCCATTCATTCGTACCCCACAGGACATCCATATAGAACAGGCTACAGAATGTAGGAAGATACTCACGTCCACATTGATAACCCTGTTTATTCAGGCCCCTGGGGGTTGAAAACATCCAGTTAGTATGAGCCAGTGTCCAGTGAGAATGTGTTGCTTTGGGTTTTTGAGTAAACGCACCAGACAAACTCCTTACAGACGGAGCAGAAAGTGGGCTGGGGGAAGAAGGTTGCGCTGAACATGTGACCTTTGACCTCGTGTGTCTTGGGCTGTTTGATGGCTCCACGACGTGCATGAAGGGCAAAGAGTCCGGGGTCGCGGTCTCTCTCCCCAAATCCATCTCCCTCACCTGAACCTGTGGCGTCTGGGAAGGAGACAGGCGATCATGCAACCACACACACACACACACACACACACACACACGCACACACACACGCACACACACAAGAATGACTTCCAGTAAATGTCTTTAGTATGTTCTGTATGCTGTGGTGTCACAGTGGAAAGCTAGAGGGAGAGAGATGTATCGCATTGTGTGTGTGCGCGTGCGCCCGTGGGAAGAAAGGTTGAATGGTTTTCTATTTGGAGTAATGTAATTAAATGGGTACGTGATGTAGTAGGAGGACTGGCAAATCAACAGAGCACCTGTTGTGGGCGCAGATCCTGAGGAGACTTGGCAACATGTATATAAAACCCTCACCGCTCTTCTCCAGGAAGTACCGGGCCTCCATCAGCAGGCGACCCTGGGGCTTCAGCTCTACCTGAGAGGAGGAGATGGAGAGGGAAGTAGTGGAGGGTGGCAATGAGACCGTTGGAACTCTGTACCCATTGTCAACCGTAATCCAATGGAATCCATCCCTGACGTTCCCTCACCCAGATCTCCAGCTTGCCGTTCTCCTTCTTGCAGCGTGAGGCCAGGCTGTCCAGCTGCACCGTGGCTTCGGATTTCAGCTCAGCGGTCTTGTCTTTCACCACCACGTGCATGACACGCCCTCGGTGGACATGGGCGTCGAACGTGCTGCTCCAGGGAGGGTACATGGTGGGCTTCTTTTGCTTGTACACCTGGCCCTTCTCTGGATGGGAAGGGGAGGCGCGTGAAGGCGAATGAGAACGACGTGCAGGGAAATTTGAACCCTAGCTATTCTTCCATTGGTCAAGAGTATTTCCTGACAGGACCTGGCCGAGAAATTTCAATGCAATGGAAGTTTCACTTCAGGATTTTCAGAACATTTCATAGGTTTTCTAATACTATCTATGGAGTTTCAACGTTTACAATGTTCCTCTTAAATCAGTTTCTAATATGTACTACTGTGTTTACATTCAGTAGTAATAGACACCCATTGGCATCACTGCTGTCTGGTGTGCCTATTACTACTGAATGTAAACTCACATGGAAAAACCCCTCTAATTTTACCAGACAGACGACTCATACTTAAAATTTTTCCACCCCTCCTTTGTCATGTGTCTGCCCACGCCACAATTGATTCCTGTGTTTTGCTCTCTGTCTATGTGTGTTGGTTAAGTGACATTTGACTTGAGTGTTGCTTTAACATTTCTGTTATTACAACCTGGTCACAGCCTGTGAAGTCAAATCTCTATAGCAACAGCTGCCCTACACTCTAAAGCCAAAGAAGTCCTCTTCAGTAAGGTTTTTGGTTAACCTCTCGACTGGTCCAAGATTTGAATTATGATGTCTCTTTTTGAATTACTGAATGTGGTGGGTTGACGGTTGATTGTAGGCTGAATCTTTGTGGTAAACACCATACCATAATATGCCCTAATATACTGTACTTTATAATTCTGTACTGTACTACAATGTTGTCATATGAATACTGCACTATACTAGGATTTAATTAGAATGTAACTTTTTTTGGGGCCTTTTGTATTGTCATCCTGTCATGGCAAAAAGAGGTACAGAAATTCACTGAAATGAATTGAAACTGAATTTCTGCACACAAGACTTTGAACTAATACACCCACATATATATGCATACCCACACAGAAACACACATTGCACACCCCACACACACACACGCACTCGCAGACACACATCCCACATTGACACACATACCTCCCACGCACATACATGTACACGCACACACATACATCCCACATAGATACCTAATGAAGCATGCATGCATGTGCTTGCAAACACACACACACACACACACACACACACACACGGTATTTCATAATGTTGCTGGCTCTGTGGTTTCTGAGGGTGGGTGGATTTACAAAACAAGATCCAACCTCTGTGTTCTCCATGCCTGTCTGTTTATAGCCGTACAACTGTCATCCTTACCGACGGATACAGTCAGCAAGGAAACAAAACTGTCCACTAGCAGTGTGCCAATATGAATCACCATCCCATTTACACTCATAGAAGGAGACCAGAGAGGTATCTGTATGTAACACTCCAGCTGCGCTCTACACATCAGATTGTCATGATGCTGATGACAAGGCAATGTTCTACCTGCAGCACCAGAAACCAACCAAAATCCACAGGTTATTTTCTTTTGATACTCATTATTTCCATCCGAATGAATGAATGAGTTCGTCGGCCATGTAGTTTCATACCTTGACAGTTGTAGTAACTTCCATTGATCACAAATCGGGCTGCGTTCCATAAAATCTAAGTCAGTTCAGTAAGCAAACCGAAAGATTCAAATTCAAACTCTCTTTAATGCTTTTCGAGGAGAAACACTTTTAACTGGAATTATTTGAATTATTTGAGTAGAGCTGTTTCTACTCCCGCAGAGAGGGCATCTCTCAACTCTGACAAAGACATGAACACCCAAACCCAGACCGACCTGTTTCTATGGCTTCTTTCATGTAGACGGCGCAGTACGGGTTGACCACCTCTTCATGGTAGGCCAAACCCGGGTCCATCTCAAAGCTGGAGAATCCGATTCGCAAGAATGGAGACATGGCTGCAGGGACAACTGGCTCACCAACCCCTCAGACAGAATCCTCAGGCTAGTGCCCGTCTGGCCTCTGGAAAACCTTCAGACGATTACCACAGAAAGATTTCTGTTAGAAGTCAGCGCTGTTCTGGAGGATATAGTGTCTCTGTTTGCAGACGTCACTCCTGCTGCTGGAATAAGCCCCACTCCTTGACTGGCATTTTTTTCCTCCAGATGAGAGATGAGTTGACGAGGGGAGGGGGAGAGCCAGAGAAAATAGGGAGAGCGGACGGCTTTTTGGCTCGTAATGACAATTCTGTCCTTGACGCCTCGCTCCTCTGGTACTGATAAGAGCTGCTTGTCACCCTTGAGTAAAGGAGAGAATTAATAATTGAGAGAGTGAAAGGAAGAGATAGTGACAGGAAGAGGCAGAGTGAAACAAGTTCAAATTAAGCTTTTCCATTAGTTACAGCAACTCTCTTGAATGAATACCGCCAGTCAGCGTTTTTCATCACCACTTTCAAAACAAACAGGTAAATGGTACAGGACAAAATCATCACAAACCAGAAGCTTCCATTGCCTCAGTGCCACTCAGTCCTCTCAGTACCTAAAGCAAAACACCATGTATTTACCGAAAGGACAAAGTAGCACCTCCCTCTAGCACCTCCCTCTAACATCTCCCTCTGCCCACACAACACACCCAATACCTCCACGCCTAGTATGCCAGCTAGTCTACCTTCAGGTATACAGAGTCCAGTATATGACCTCCACAACTGCAAAACGCTTATAGCTTGCTCTTAGCTTTTTTCTCTGGCCCCAAGTGAGCAGTTTGTGGCTAGCTAAGTAACTGCGTGATGGTGGGGAGAGACAGAGTGATATTTGAGGCTGTCAGAGAGCTGTGTGTCGGAACCAGTGTCAGAGTGGGGACTGGGAACGCCCTATTAATAGATATGTAATACTAAACCGTGATCAGAAATACACAGCCGGCCATCCCTTCCAAACACCCCCACCCCTCGTATTTCTTCTTTTTCTATTAATCTTTTTTTTATCCTGCGTTGTTGGAAACGCGCTCATAACCAAGCATTTAAATCTACTTTTGAGCCTTCTGTATCATGTGTATGTGACAAAATGGAGAACCATATATAAAGTATGGTGTGTGTGACCGTTTGTACTGATAACAGGTAGGAAATCTAAAGATCAATTGTTTAACACAGATTCCAAACACATCTATGCTTACACACACTATACTCACTAATATTATTAGCAGTGTGTGGAAGAACCCTGGAGAACCACAAGGAACTCTCGGTTCCACACAACCACACTAACCAATCAAAGACGAGCCAGCATTTCTTTAGTATTTTTATGTAACCCAAAATTAAGTTACGTATTACAAAAATGTTCTGTTTATGAAATTCACACAAGGGGTTTTACTGAGCTCCTTCCTTTTTCTTTCGGGTGACCATTAGGAATACATGAAAATAAAACATACAACATAAATGTGCTCATTCTATTACTAACAAGCACTAATCCCATCCCGCGTCGAATGGGACATACTGTATCTGCGCCTGCCAAACTGTGATTCTGGTCCTGCACTGCCACAGCTCACTTCAGCACCAACCACTGTTCAGTGCTGTGAATAATGCACAGTGACTCTCATCAACGTGATGGGACTTCCTGTTCGAGTGACGACGTGTTAACCGCACTTCCTGTGACAACTGAAGTTTCACAGGTGGGTTGCTCACTGCAAGAAAAGCAAGAAAAACGTTTAAATCTTCTCGCCCTGCACCACCGTGACTACGGAAAAAACGACAGCTAGCCTGAGGAATCAAGTTGAAACAGTTCAGTCATGATAAAAACAGCAATGGAGACTTCTATTGATGTTAGGAGAGCTAGCTGAGGAGAACCAATTTCTTGCAGTGTAAAGATATACTTTTGTCATGATACCTCCGGTTTTACAGTCCTTGTAACCAAAATACAGGTAAAACAAATGTTCAAATGTTGTTTCAAAAGTAAATTAATTGAGCTCTTCATTGTTTCACACTGCAAACACTAATAAAGCAATCGTCTGCCGCCATCAGAGAAATAATCAAATGTTTATTTTTCAGCAGTTCAGGCTTCTATACTGTAACATAATTATAATAAATACTGTGCATATGTAGCAAAATGGAACTATAAAACAACTTGTTTTGCCCAGATGCAAAACGTTTAGGCTGTACCCTGTTTTGGCTAATCCAATAGAAAGAGAGGGACAAGATTCAACTTAGTATGTGCCCTGATACATCTGGATCTAAAACAGCAGTTTAACTCAGAGCATGAAGACCTTAAACTTTTCATTTTCCATTCTACATGGTAGACCATAGTATTTCACCTTGTGTCCCAAATTAAAATCAGGCCCAGATTTATAATAACAAACAAAGAAACCAAGCATGCCTAGTTCAGCCAGGGTGCGATTAGAAGGGATTCATGTTGTTGCCCTTATTGGATTCGGACCTGGGTCTCTCATGTGATGGTTTCATTCATTGGCGCAAAAACATCTAGTTTTCTTTCATTCGTGAATGAAATTGATACAATAACAGTCAAGTGAAAAGACGAGAGAATCGTGGAGACCCCTTCTCTTTTACCACCCAAGCGGTTGTGATCCAGCCTATATTATCCAAAAAAGCATGCACGGATCCGTACTTGAAAATCCACCAGAAATAGTTGCATTATGACCTTAAACAGTTTTATTTTATGCTTATTATAATGTAACTACTGAAGGTTGTATCCAGCGAGGTTTTTGTCAGTCCTGAACAAATCCTAATGCGAACTTGCTGGTCCCCTGCATGGGAGTTTACATCTCTAACCACTACTCTATTTAACAAGGGTCGGTCGGTCGCTCGGTTGATCAGTAAGAGACATTCGCTTTTCTTGGCCAGCTCCACTTACACGGTCTGACAAAAACTGACTAGAATTTAGAATCACGTGTTTGCCTGGTGCTCTCTTTGACATTTAATTGCCTACTGCCTGGAGCGTATTCCTGGTTGGACGATGTCTGTTTTCTTCTTCACCGTGACACTTCTTTGACTGTTCACTATAGTGATTTTTCTTTGTTTATCAGGTTGTTTGCCAATTCTGAGCGCATCTGGATTCTTCTTTCATAATGTATCAAATGTTGTTTTCACACACCTACTTCATTGATTGATTTGTTGAGATTTCTTTGCAAAAGACAAATGCTGATGTAAAGCCAATCATTAACTTGGCTCTTTCAGCTTGTGCATGAACTAACATTGCAAATAAACTCACTTGCTTAAATAACAAACATGTTGAAGACAGTTCTCCAAGAACATTTCTTTTTATTTCAATGTACGTACCAAACAGTCTGTAATTTCTAAATGACTCATCCAATATTGATGAAAATACCTAGCGATAAAAGCAGACAGTCCTCACTTTAACTATAGCCACTGTAGACAGCCGAATAGAGAGACAAAAAAGTATGTGGCAAATTCCTGAATATTTTAGAGCTCACTGTATCTAAAAAGATGTGGGAAAGTAAGGGGCTGTTTAAAAGGGGTTCATATGAATATTGTTCGTCCAGGAAGCCCACTACCAATCCTATGTTACGGCATCATAATGAACTGTCCAACCATCACACCACCTTCCCCAGCTCCCTCATCAGCTTCGTATTTCAAACGTCTTGTCCCCGATTCTCGTGCATTTGAGATTAAGCAACTGCGGTCATTGTTCCTCTCAGAGGTTCTTCTGCGGGGACTCAGTCCTACAAAGTTGTCGTGTTCATCTTTAACCGTTTCAACATTTCCTGTTGTGGACTGAACTGTAGTGAATTTGTGTCTGTGTGGGTGGGTCCTATAAAAGGCCAGTGATCTGTTTCATCCTGAGTTCCATACCCCAATACCCCCCCCCCCCCACCCAACCCTGTTTAGACCAGACAGCCTGAATGTCAAACGCAGTGACCGTCACCGTGAAACAACCTTTTCCTCAACGTGCCCATTCAGGGACCTTTTCGCCAGGGTCAATGTCAAAGAGCCTCCCATCAACCTTTTTCAGTGGGCTACACCATCAGAGAGATGTGCGTGTGGGTGTCAACATCTCTTTGTTCTTGTCGTCTGTGTGTTAGATCTGTGGAGGTCCTGGAACATGTCATGGCTAAAAGGCTCTTATGGCTGTTGAGGAGTATTGAGAGTCTGAACGGGATGTGTGTATAAGAGAAAAGTGGTTGGACTGAATGAATGACCAGGCTCAGCAGAATAAACAAAACGTATGTAAGTGTCTGTAAGTGCCGATTTTAGGCTTTCAATCCTGTCGCAGTTTTAGCAAATATGAGATACTTGACAAATATGAGATACGTCAAGATTTATCATTATTGTATTTCATTAATCTTTCTCTGTTGACAATTGACAGTAGGCTCTGGAGACTTTTGGTGAGTAAAGAGATTTTTCTGAGTAGAATTGGTGCCTGAGTGGGAAATTAGTCTACTTTAAGTGCATTGCTCTCCAATTCAAACCTGACAGTGTCTTTACATTTACACTTGTAGACTACATTTCACACTAGCGGAGTGATCAAATGATCAAAATGAAAAGCATATGAGTACATACAGAACTGTTCCTCCGTTTCAGAGTGGGAAGGAGACAATAACCGAAAGGCAAATAACAGAATAAACACACAGATGCCTACCTTTTTAAAGACTAACTCCAAAGCCAAACTCCATAGTGTTGTGGTTCATTTATAAGGCTAATGTAGTGTTGCAGCTGCTTCAGCCTTTAATAAATGGTTGGAGTTGCCCACCGGAGACACCAATGACAGCCTATCAATCAAAATATAGCGCAGCACTTTACCACTAGTATTTCCTTCCCTAAGAATAACACGCCCCTTTAACCCGGCGGTCGGAAACATCTGTTGAGTTTGAGTGCTTGGAATTATAGAAATGACACAGGACACTGTAGATCAGCAGCATTCATATCATATCATATTCAAAATATCAATAGGAATGCAAGTAGTACTACATAAAATTATGTTTTTAATATAGATGAACAAAAGTACTTGGGCTATTTCATCACATTTCAATAGTCTACATAATGGCATGCATCGGTCATGTCAACAAAGTAAAAGGATTATACATTTTTCATGATTATTCCCACTAAATTACTACAAATAATCAGTTGTTTTGGCTATTTTAAAATGCAATGCTTTTTTAACTTATTTCTTGTAAAATCCCGTTTCCAGAAAAGTTGGGACGCTGTGTAAAATGCAAATATTAACAGAATGCAAAAATGTGCATACCATTAATCCCTATGTTTAATTGAAAAGAGTGCAAAAACATGTCAGTTGTTGAAATTGAGTAATATTATTGTTTTGGGAAAATACATGCCAATATAAAATTTGAAGCCAGCAACACGTTTAAAAAAAGTTGGGACAGGGGTATGTTTACCACTGTGTTGCATCACCTCTTCTTATAACAATACTCTTCAAGCGTTTGATAACCGAGGAGACCAATTGATTTAGTTTGATTGTGAAATGTATTCCCATTCTTGCTTGATATAGGATTTCCACTGCTCAACCGTTCAGGGTCTCCTTTGTCATATTTTTGCCAAATATGGAAAGCCTCAACATGTTCAAAACTAGATAGTCAGGCCTTGCCTGCATGAATCTATGAATTTGAGAGTAAAACGTATCCAGACCCATCCTCTTTTTTCTACCTCTTTTTCAGCAAAAGCAGTGAGCGATTTTGCTATTGTTTCAAATTTGGATTCTAGTTTTGAAGTCACTGATTTACAACACATGTCATGGGATACTGCAGAACAATAAAGGATTCAGCGCTGACCTCCTGAGGGGTTTACTGGTACCACAGGTGTGTGCACAGGCAGGTTGGATGCATTGATTCGATATGTAGCAGTCTAAAAATCTCTGGCCTGAGTCTATCCTACACTACATGGATCCATTTATAATTGGATAGCAATATTGATCATGACGGAGATTCAGAGCCTAAAAAAGTCTAATGGTGGTAATGAGATGTTACTAATTTTAACCAAAAATCAAATGCCTAACTCTTGGTCCATTTTTAGGCCAGGTTTCCAGTCCCGAAAAAGATTAAACATGGCACCCCAGATCATCAAAAAGATCTACAGCTGCACAATTGTGAGCACTGTGAGTGTCTACATTGATAGGAAAACAGCAGCACTGACCATCACAAACAATGTGTGTGGTGACCATCCCCAACCAGGCCCGTATCTAGAATTGAGGAAACTAAGGTCATGTCCGCTGCCTTTCTTGACACATGGAATAAAGGAAGTTAACTGTTAAATAAATTCCAATTTATTATATTATATATAAGAATACAGGATCACCGCCCGCTTGTGTGATCTCAATGACTGTGGGTTGTGAAATGAAGCCAGGCAGACAGTAATCTTGGTTACATAAAATCGTTCATTTAGCAAAGATGTTAATGCACAAGTCCTTCTTCGCCGACGTTGCCCTCATTACATAGCTTTTTCTGTTGTGCTAGATGCAACGTTGCCCTCAATACAAAGCTGTGGCAAAGCTCTCTGGTTGGTTTTCTCCACTACATAAGGGTTGGCGGTACTGGTAGCTAAAACCTGAACAACAGAACCCTGAACAGCTTCTACCCACAAGCCGATTTTAAATCATTACCTGCACACAATTACACTGCTTGCCGACATTCATACATATACCCAGGTCCCCATTGTCCTTTTGCGCACAATTCTAGTGATAAAAATGGATCCGTAAGGACTTTCATAGGTCCTTTGACAGTGTGTCCAAAAACCAGTTCAGCCGGGCTGAACCCTAGCGATTCCTGTACGGGCAGCAAACCACACTAGAGGAACTCCCTCATCCCAATCCTTCTCAGAACCCAAACAATATTTACAGAGCATAGACATCATTGTCTGATGTCACCGTTTACTGTGGTTAATCATTTCCTGTTGAAGATGTCCTTCGTTCATTTTCAAATGTAATATTTTTTTTATTAGTGAAAGCCCTTTAAGCCTTTTATTGCAAGTGCACAGCAGTTTTTACTGAAATCATTTAATTTTATTTTTGGGCAGTTGCAATAAAATAAATACGGCATATACATTCACATATTTCCCTTTTCAGGGCTTGGCCCCAAGGTTTCAGCCGCTGTAAGCCACCATATTAATCAGGCTCTGTGTATTGAAGCGTCCCAGGGAAGGGTCAGAAATAAAAGGTCATTAGGACATGAGTGATAATCCCTCTGTCCCACATGCTCTGCTACCTTGCCCACTTGTAATGCCATTAATTTATTACATTCTGGTCATCCTCCACTAGATGGCGGCACTTGACTATTGACTTAAAATGTGTGTGGCATACACACACAATACATAATTCACAATGTTTAATATTTGTAAGGAAAAATGTAAACCCTGTGGGTGTGAAGTGAGAGTAAAATGGGGGCAGCTTGTAGATAGATTTACATGTATTTCTCTTTTTGACAAACACTCTTGAATGTAGACTATTCTACAACTGGTAAAAATGACTTCTGATCCTTCAAAAGTGATGCCTGGTTGTCTGGTGTTTAGGCGTGTGTAACGCCATGCTAATGGTCTTGCATGGCAGTTCTCCCACACTTCAGCTCAGTCTCTGAATCAGGACCATGTCCTACTTAGTCATCCTACTGCACTGGTTAGTAGCCAGTAATTAAACTGACAAGAAAACCTGTCAAAATGTAATCTTTTTCTTTATTACTTCCATATGACGTTCTCTTGTGTGCAGTAGCATTATTTATGGAGAATTCCTGTTCATCCTTAACCTGTCATTTCACAGCGCTCTCATGTAATAATAACTTTTTCTTTCTTTTTAAATTTCCTTGGATGTTTGGAAAAAAAATTCTTAAACTAATCCATTTTTTTTTGTTTCAATCCAATCCCATCTATTCAAATTCAAGCATCAGTTTGCATATTCACAGGAAATCCTTTTCCTATGAAAAAGGAAAGCATATTCATGTTTTAAGTTTTAATCTGGTTCCCTATTTCTCTGTCTTTCTCTATTTCTCTGTCTTTCTCTATTTCTCTGTCTTTCGCCATTGGCCTACAATTGGAGGGATATTATTTGGTGGACAGAAAGAATGGTTCCTAATGAATGTGAACCAGGTGTGTTAACCACACACTCAAAGCAGGTTTTATGTGTATGGTTTAACCATTATAACTCCTTTCTCATTTTCCAGCTTTAATTTCCAGCTGAATTAATTAGTGTGCCAGAGATACATTACATTTGCATTTTGATGGACCCTTTTAACCGACAAGATCTGCTTAAAACTCCTCAACCCCTTTCCTGTTTAATTATCCATTGAATTTTTCATGTATTAATAAATGCTATCGTAATATCTCAACTCAAGTCTCACGTCAACTACACAAATTAATTAACCAATTTATTGGGCAACCCTTTTATCTGTCCAAATCTCTTTGAGTGTTCGAATGGGCAACGGAATTATCCCTAGTGTGCGAGGTGGCAAACAGAAGTACGTTCGAGCTGCAGTATATTTATCGACAAAAGGAGAGGATGGGAGAATGGCTGACAGAGAGGAATAAAGAAAAAGAGCAGAGAGAGAGAGAGAGAGAGAGAGAGAGAGAGAGGGATGGGAGGGATGGGAGGGGAGTGTGTGATTCCAAAGTGTAGTTCCTTTGTACCTCTCACAGATACGGGACTCGGGGAGCCAGACTGTACTCTTTTTACGCACGTTGCCATGGAAACCAGCCCAGCAGCCAACCAGCTGCTGTAAGAATCCAGAGAAATTCCTCCACACATTCTCCTCACTAGTACCCCACCCCACCCCCGATACACACACACACACACACACACACACGCGCGCGCACACACACCCTCTACCACATACACACAAAATAGTAGACACAAACACATCCCCCATTCACAACACATGTATGAAATGACCTGGTTTCATATTAAGCCCTGCACGGTAGAGCCCCTGTAAAACCCTCTGTCAAACAGGGGCTCCTCTATCTGTCTATCTGCAGTACAAGGGATGTGGTTGACCTAATGCTGCTGCTAACCTGGTGTTTGCACACACACACACACGCACACCCACACGTGCACGCACACCCACACGTGCACGCACACCCAGACGTGCACGCACACCCAGACGTGCACGCACACACCCTTAAGGTGCAAAGAGAGCAGCAGATGCTTGCGCTATGACTATAGTTTTGTGGCCTTTGTAGGAAAGCTCACAAATAGCTTAGAGAGACATCCAGAGAGAACTGAGAGAGATCGAAAAGACGGAAATGAGTAAGCAGTTATGAAAAAAACAGCCCGCAATCTATGCATTTGAGGGAGCATGTAACTTATGTACATGCTCAAGCACTCACAGATTTCTGTTTTGATTGGCTTAAAGCAATGTCGATGTTTCATTAAAGAAATCAGATGCTTCACACAGAATGGATACACAGAAGCACACGCACAAGCAAAGGCACTCACAGATGCGCACGCACACACACGCACACACACACGCGCGCACGCACACATATAAATGGAGCATGATAACTAGAATACATCTGGTCTGATTATTCCAATAGAATAGAATAGTGAGCAGCCTGGGAGGGAAACAGGATAACAAGGAAGCATGGAAGAGGGGGATGAGGTAAAGTAAGAGATGAGGAGAGAAGAGGCTCAGAAATGTCATGTCAGCTCCCACTCTGCCAGGGTTTGAATTTCACTGCCACAGCGTATGGCTTTAACTCCCACCTTAGAGAGATGGACAGAAACCCTCCAAAGACCTCCCGTCTCATATTACTACTGACAGGCCGTCCCCCCGGGGGAGGATTCAACATGCTACACAATTATGTCCCTTTAACATAACAACAGGAATAACATCCTCTCAACAGAACAAACAACAGGGCTAATATCCCGTTAACAAAACATCGTAAAAAGCATGCCATTAACAGAATATATCAGGAATAGCATGCATTTAACCTAACCGGGGGAAAAAATCCCATTAACAAAACAACCTGAAAACCATGCCATTAACAGAACAACAGGAAATACCCAATAATATCACTTTAATAGAACAAAGAGGACAAACCACTTCATGACATACTACACCAAAAGGCTTAGTTAAACAGTCCTATGCAGCTACAAGTCATGCTGATCTCTATTCTGTCTGTTCATTTGGAGTAGCCCCTTCTTTGTTAAGGGCTTCACTCTCCTCTGTACTGCTCTTCTGTCCCACTGTACTGTGTTAAAACCTCCTTGACCTCTGTCTGTTGGATGGCTCTGACTAGGCATACTCTTTAAGCTGAGGAAACATGTTTGATATTTATCAGAATAAACAAATGTATTATTTTGCCTCAAGGACCTCAAAAGTCATTTTTATTTCTGCTCCTTGCTATAATAGCTTTGGCCACAGCCATGAATTTCAGGTTTACAAACAGGAACGCATTCGTAACTGATAAAGGAAATCAAAAGCGTAATTGGATGCAACATTTTGAACAAATATTCTAAATGTATTCTACAATTCCGATTTCCCCCCGCACAATTTAATTTAGAGTAATTAGTCTGAAGAAGATACTGTTATAGAATCTATTGATCCAATTTTTTTTATGGTAAGCCAACATCGTGTCCTGTTTTTACACTGGTGATTTCATTGTGTGGTAGCACTTAGGCTCACATTGGCTGATCACTTTCCACTCCCTCTCCTTTAATCGTCCTAATTGAAAGGGAATGAGCATGAGACCCTAACGACAAGTGATGAAATTCAAATCCAACCAATTAATTGGTATCTATATTTTACCTTCCCTGCGCAAGCACCTCCCCCCCCACACACATTTCCCTCCCCCTCAAACACTCCCGTTGTGCATCGCTGATCAGTATTTATTTAAATGGTTATCATTTCATCCGTCCGATGATAACACCAGCGAATTCATTATAATTCAGACTCACAGATTCATATTGTATCCCTCAATGAATGTCTGCCACTGTGTTTCCCATTTCAGATGCATCCTTCACTTTGTAAAGGCATATGAAAATAGACGAGGAGCAGATGGTGATTTGGTCCCAGGGGCACTACAGATTACTTATGAATAATAAAGAATAGAGAGGAAATTGTTTGGCTGGTACGCAGAGATGTGATGGTATACACGGGCTACTAAACCTTTAAGTGAATCATTTGTGAATGGTGACACATCGACCAATCCAGTTCATATCCATCCACCCGAACTGCTGGATCCTCAAGTGCTTGTTTACCATAAGACTTACAGTCAGCCAATTTACGTGAGCAGGTGATGGAGTTACACAGTTCATATCGACTCCTGGAATGTACCACGTGCGTTTCCTTTCAGAATGTTCTTGCTTCTGCTCGTTCATTAAGAGTGTGTTTTACTGAAGAACGCGCAATAACATTTCAAAACTCGTTCTCTCAGGTCAACACACGAGGGCACACGCAGTTACCTGCCGACCTGCCGACAGTGAACCACTGTAGTGCAATCAGACCAGGAAATCCCTCAGAACCAGACCTTGACCGCTGAACTACCTGGGAGGTCCCTGGTCTAATGTTCACCTGTAGACAGGAAAGAGACAACTCGAAATAGAGATGGAAATGTCTTCATGTTATCTTCCACAGTGCCATTGTCTCGGTGTCATGACCCAGATGTAGGCCTGCCTAGACGGGAGTGCAGTGGGGTGTGTGAGAACTCAGAACGCTGGTTAACCACACAGGGTTAAGGCTTCTTCCGTCTCTCGATTTCCCAGGCCTGTACAGTCTAACATCTGATCTGGGCCTCGACACAAACATCTGCCGCTCTGAATGCAGTAGGCTGAGAAGATCGCACCAGGATCAACTGACCTGGGACCGGTCCCTTACCTGCCAGGCAGGTTAACACAAAACCCTGAAAGGCACATGGAAAGGAAAACAGAAGGGAAAAGAACATCATAAGGTTTGAATCCATTTGAGGGAGATTTGTTGTCTGTGATGTTGAGATGATCTGAAACGGAAGCATTTTTAATTTAAACAAGTTAAATGCTTGTATACCCTCTCTTCAATATGAATGTATCCGGTTTGTTTTGAGTAGCTGCCGAGGAAAATCATGCAAAGTGGACGTTAGAAATTGTGTTGCCAGGCAACCGTGTGAGGTAGCAGTTGAATAAAGCGCTTTTCAGACTGACTCAATAGAAAGTGTCAGAGTTGGTATGTGCTATTGAATTAATTCAGCAGTACAGTAACATAAAATTGGTGGAGCAAGACTAGTCTTACCGCTGTGAAACAGTCTCAGCTGAATATCTAATGCATGTCTTCAGTGTGTTCTTAACGTATTGCATCAAGAACATGACATTGTCTTGGGAATACAAGCGAAAGTTTGCATGAACCACACAATGTCGTCAGTCATAGACAGGTTATTACTGCCTATGGGGTTCTTTTACATAATATCTGAGGATTCACAAGGTTCAGACAGGTGGATGAATTACACACCTTTATAAAGACCAGAAAGGCACCATTACAAAATCAGTACAAATTTATTTTCTTATCAACAGTTATCAAAAATATCTGCCCTGAATTTTGCATAGATACAACATATTTTACATGATTTCTAAAACAACTTATTAAAGTGAAAAGGATTTTGGCTAAATTCAGGACTATTTACAAACTGTTAATGAGACTATGACATGGCCATACTTGGTATGCGCACAAGCAAAAACAGATTTAATAGGACAAAATTATTTTTGACTTGAATATCTCATCAATGTCCTTAAATATATTTTTGCTATTTGGTGGACATTTCAAAAGCCTACAATAACGCTGTTTAAATATATTTTTCTTAATCCAATTGAGATATATTAACTATTAAATAAGGAAAACAATAAATATTGCAAATATATTATTGTAGGTTACAATGAAATTTTGTTAAGCAAATATATTAACTACATTTAACTTAAATATAACAAAGAGGGAATGCATTGAGCAAAAATGTATCGACATTTGATCATATCTGAAACACTGTGGGGGCCATCCATCTCAAATAGGAAACAATGGAAAATATGTGAAGAAACAAAAAAGACAACTATCCTCACTCGATTATTTTCTTCACAGATCTCTTCTGTATGGATTCACTCAAATGTACACAACTTAAGTATTCACAGTTGACTGATCCTTCCACACAGCACTGTGGAAACCTGAGCCAACATCTCTGCCTGCTGGTTGTCGTGTATGGGTACTGCCTACCCTGCTTTCTCTCATGTCACTTTAATTATCTGACATCCTTTGTGGCTCACAGTATCACCTTGATTCTCTAAACAGAATTAAAGTCCTGTTCGGAAATCCAGAGTAAAGTGGCCCATTTTGTATTGTCCACAATTCCAGAAATCCTCAAAGCTTTCAGGTGATCCAGGTTTTGGCAACAAAAAAAAGCCATCTCCTCTCCTCTTCCTCAGTTCAAGGCATTCCCGGCAGATTATTTCCAGTCTGTGCACTCCAGGGTAGACGGGCCAGGTGAGTGCCATGGATCAGTTGGCATACTGGGCGTAGAAGGCCACTTTGACTCGCTCTATCTGGTGGCACAGTTTGATGGCAGGGCCCAGCTTAAGCTCCATGCACTCCTGTACTGTGGGCAACGTCAGCAGTAGCAGTGCCTGGCCATCTATGTCCTACAGAGAGGACAGAGGAAAGAGAAGAAGACAGAAGGAGAGAGAAACAGAAGAGGTGCGAGAGAAGATGAAGAGTGAGAGAGAGGAGATGGCGGTGTTAAAGAGACTGTTTATTTACTTCTTCAAATAATTATATTTTAAATGATTTCCTCAAACATGAATCAGAACCACTTGTAGCACAGCGGGCTAAGAAGCCCTCTCTTTGCAACTGACCGACCTAGTCTGATGAGTGGGAGGCCACTGGAGAAAACATCAATGACTACACTGCATCTATCACCATGTTCATCATGGAAATCATTAAAAACCAAGCAAAGAGGTCAAAATTGAGGCAAATTCGTCTGACATTAGAATATGGCACTACCCTCAGAAAGTCCAATTCATCCATATGACCTAGTCTCATTGAGAATTTCCCTGCTAGCTTGGGTGAGTCAAATCTCATCTAGCCGCTCTGCTCCTAATCACACTGCCTTCCAAACCGGGAAGTACTCGCCAGCACATATGCACATGGGGGAAAACAATCACCGGCTAAACACCGCCACTGAGTGTGATGAGGCAAGGCGACCCTTCTCCTGACACCCGCCTTACCGACGGTGCAGAGACGGTTAACACTGACACGTGGGGCTCCAGGCGTCGTAGGTGTAACATGAGCGGAATTGACACTGTGTCACAGCGAATCCCCAGCCACATGGGAGCCCCCTCCTTCACACGTTTTGAGGGAAACCGAAGAGAGCCGACAAGCCTGCGCTGGTCACGTGAACGGTGGCTCTCAGAGCGATGCGTCTGAACCGCACGTGGATCGTATGGCTCTACGTCGTATGGCTTGTCCACGCCGCACAATGGACCATCTAGCAGGTTGACGCGGAAGCATCTAGTCCCTGCGAGAGACTACCCGCGTGTGTTTCTACGTGTGCGTGCGTGCGTGCGTGCGCTCAGTGAAAGCGCGTGTACCTGCTCCTGAAAGATGCTGGCGAGAGCAGCGCAGTCGGTGGAGTTGATGAAGGTGACCACGTCCTGTACGGACCACTCCAAGGGGTTCCTCTCCAACACCAGCCGGCCCTCCTCCTCACCGCATTCCACCTGGGGGAGCGTCAGAGAGACGTTCGTTTACACGGAAGACCTGCGCGCCCCGTCTAAAAGGCCGCAAGGTCATTCACAAAACCAAGCGACAATCAAGAGTCGGCGGAAGGGATCATTAATAACGACGTCGCGGGATATTTCGCGCGGGTCTGCGCGTGCCCGGTATTCTGTCTCTCACCTGCATCTCCTCCCTCTTGGGGGGATGGTGCTTGATGCCCTGGTTGTAAGACAGAGACCGAGTGCTCCGCCTCCTGTTCTCAGGACCCCCGAGGCCGTCCGTGAGTATGCCTGTGTGTGTGGCCCTGCGTAGCGTCGCGGCGCGCCGTGGCCGCGTGCTGGCCGTCTCCACGGAGGAAGTGTCGGTGCGGTCGTCGCGCGGCTCAGAACCGGTGCCCTCTTCGCTTCCCGACTGCATCATGAGGTAATCGTCATCGTCGTCGTCTTCGTCACTGTTCTGAAGGCAGATAAATATAGGATAAGCAGGGAACGTGGCTACAATGAAATCCATTGCGGGTGTTTACACTGACTTTCCGCCTCTCCCTGACCAACTACACCAACGGGCATCAAGGAGACCGCTACGCCCCTGAATGCTAACCTGCCTAAATGACTAAAGCCCTCACAACTGCAGCCAGAATAGGCACTGACAAGCTGATTGTGGCCCACATCCACACCCTCATCCCGGAACCTCTGGGCCTCGAAATAGTCACAACTCCAGAGAAACCTGGAGTTGTGACTGATTTTGATCATTTCTTGAACTGTCCCCTCCCTGGCCTCAACATGAATAAGACAAAGGAGCTGAGGGTGGTACAGGAAAGGGAGGGGATAAGACGGGCCAATCCAAAGTGCACCAGTGGAGGGGATTGAGAGCTTCACGTGGGGCTTCACAGAACGGCAAACTAACGTGGTCCAAAAGGTCACGAAACGTTTGATTTGAAAGCGTTCTGTCTGACCTGTGGTGATCCTGCAGGGGTTAAGTCCACTGTGGACGAGCGCCGTTTCTTCTGGACAAAGATGGCCTTCCTCTTCTTTCTGCGTCGTGTGGGTGTGGCCTCCAGACTCTCGTCCGCTCCGCACGGCTTGGACAGCTTCCTCTTCTTACCGTAGTAATACGCTAGGGACACAGCACGCGACACAATTCAATTCTGAATCAAGCGCTCGGCTATTTATTTGGGCATTTAAGCAAAAAGGTCACTGTGTGTGAATTTAGCTTTGTGTGTTTTTTCTCCAACAGACAAGCAAACTCACACTTGAAGAAAATTACTGTATTTGTTCGTGCACGCACACACCAACCTATAAACATATAGGTTCATCTTAGTGGCCATTTGTTTTAGAAATCCACAGTTAAACACATGCATTCACCACGGACTCCAGACACTCACTGTATTTGGTCTTGGTCTGTATGGAGCAGTTCTCTGGGCACTTGTCAGTGACTTGGACAGGGCTGAAGAGATTGGGACAGCACTGCAGCTTCGCACACACTTTACGGCAGAAGTCTGGTATCTGCTCTGCCAGACGCACAATGCGGATGGACGAACGATAAGTCTTCCCTTTATATCTAGGCAGAGCAGAGAAAAGACAGGGTCAGCTAGATGGAATTCTCCTAATGTTATTCGTTTAGGTCTCTTGGCTCTGAAAGACACACCATAAATATGCAATGGGCTGTTCTGGACAGTCTTTTCTTGCTTATTAGAACTTTGCCAAAGGGGTTAAGTAGTTGTTTCAATCTGGGTCTTTCCAGACATGTCCCGGTCTAGCCCGGCCAGGTGGGACTCACTTGGCTTTGAGGGTCTCTTCGTGGCAGTCCCACTGTGGGTCCTCTACTTCCTGTAGTTCCCTCAGGACACGTCCAGGCTTGTAGGCTGCATTGATGAGCATGCTCAGTACCTGCACAGGGACATAGGAGAGCAGTTATGGGTCAACGCCTTAACACTTCCTGCTGTAACAAGACCACTGAATACCATACTGACCACACATTCCTTAAGTGTCTAATGATACAAACCTTAACAAAAACCAGCTGAACAAAACATATGCACACCAGCCTTAACAATAAGCATTTCAGGTTGCCATTCTTGTATATTTTCTCAGTGTAACCTTTTTGTATATAATACAAATAATGTACTGTAAGACAGAAGAGAAAGTGACCTTTGAAAAAGTGGGCGTTGATATTCAGTACAGTTGAAAGATTAAAATAACTCCAGAAAAGGATGAGCAAAATAAAAAAATACAGGTTTTGATTTGGCACGTAAAGGATTTGTGTTTTGTTCAATTCTACAGCAACTCATTTGAATCCTAAACACAGTATGGTTTTACAGAAGTCTCCACCTCGTTAGAATATGATCAAAACGTTAAAGGATCTGAATATGTGTATCATCCATGTTGATAACTCTGGGGGATTCTTGGAATGTGAGGGGGAATAACCTTAGAAATATGCCTAGATCAAGGATAATTTCATTAATTAAATTATGCGGAAGTGTACATGCAGATTTGTTGTTATTTTCCAAGCATTCTTAAATTAGAATAACAAAACACATGAATATATACCTACACCACATGGTTACAAATGTTTTGCAGTGGTTGTATTACTTAAAAAAACATTTACTTAACATTGACAGTTAAACTTGTGGACTACATATTCTTATAACAATCATTATACAATTGTTAATGTACTATAACATAGTCTAAATTTGTTCTTTGGGTATCTCACTCTTGGGTATACAGCCATTAAACACCATACATAAGTACATTTTGAAATCTGTTGGTTCCAACTTGTAAACACACTCAAATAAGAATGGGCACAAATTCCCACTCACACTGGGGGGGTTCTCTGGGGAAATTAAAGACTTTTTGCTGAGTGTGTGTGTGTGTGTGTGTGTGTGTGTGTGTGTGTGTGTGCGTCCGCGTGCATGTAAACAGAAATGACTGACAGGTCTTCACATTAAACTGAAGCTGCTGCTGAGGGAGCGCAGGTGGTAAACTAGATCTCCCCCTCCGTTCCCCTGATTAGGGATGTGCCTTTACCACCTCCAGTGTCTTCTGTTAGTGTTGCTGATCAACCACCCTCTGCGGGGTCCCTAACAAGCCCACGCTCCGGTTTCCGCAGGGAAACGGTGACCCAACTTTTCCCGTTGGACGTCACAAGGCAACAGCACTTCAGTGTCCGAACGCTGTAGAACCGAACCTGCCTGGCGTCGTCATCTTCCCTTTGTCATGACCAGAATGTGGGCGCTCTAGTCACGGGCCCATCCTGACCGTGTGCTTTTTCAGGCTGAATACGTCTCAGATAGCACGCTATATGGGGGCCCTACGGGTCCTCACCTGAGGTACCGCACAGAGCAAGAAACAGATGTCTGCTGACGCTCCTACCTCTCTGAGGACCAGGGTGCATTTGCCCGGCCCCACGGCCTGCGGCAGCTCGGCGATGCGGCCCTTGTTGAGGTAGGGCCCGGAGAAACAGCGGTGGTTCACGTAGATCCTGGAGCAGCAGTATCTCCCGTTGGCCGAGCCTTGAGGACGACAGACATTGTACATAGGCATTGAAGGACGTGGAACCTGGACACATAGTAGCCAGGCACATTTCTGACCATGGTCATCCTGTGTGAGTGATGTAATCACCTAGAACAGCTCCAGCTGAATTGTGATTTGACACATCATTGATATTTGTGAGCGAGTGAGTGGATTTTTTAAGGAAGATAGAAAGTTAAGTTTCTTTTCTAGATACTGATGCAATCCGCTTCTCCTTGAAACACACACACAGACATATACACACACACACACACACAGACACTCACGAAATAAACAAAACACGGCCGGCTGTGTTTGAAATAATGTGAGAGTAATGTGCTAACAGAAATGTAGTACAGGTTTAAGTGTACAGATTTGTTAGAAAGCAGCACTAGTACATGTTTTGTAGAGGATTGTCAGCAACCTTTTCTTTCTGTGACAAGCTGTGAGGTACCAATCAGTGATTGTGAAGTGCAACTGTTAGACAGATGCCTGTTGTTTTCTTATAAATATTTATCTGCCTAGAAACAGGTGTGGCTAATGAACGCAACACACACACACACACACACACACCCACAAAATACAGTATTCAGCTTCCCTATCCATGTTAGTCATTGTCATCATTAACCATCTTCATTATCATTAATAGCTGTAATTAAATAATCTTATATTCGGATCATGAATATTGTTTACCTGTATCCATGGCAACAGGCTGGCAGAGGTTGAGGGGGATTGTCTCGGCAGGTTGGGGTGGAGCCAACCTACATTACATACAACATGTCAGTCAATCCATGAACCAATCAATCGATCAAGTGAGCAGCCAAGCTGTCCAATCATTCAATCGAATAATTCTGCTATTTAAGATCCTGTCAGATTTAGCTCAGTGTGATAGATGCCTATTCCAAAGCACTGCTGAACAACAGTGGAAAGAATGAGGGACACTGATGGAAGAGTCCCTTGGGAGAGGGATATGGTAAAAGAGGTTAGACGAGAGAGGCTTACAAAGACACATATTTTGTCTCTGAATGCCCATAACACTGATCCTTCAGAACTGTGTTTCCCAGCCACTAGTGAAACATGTAATTTGTCAATCTAACAAATGTGTCCACTGGAGAAAAAAATGAAGCAATTTCCTAGTAAACAGCCAGCTACAGATTCTAGAGGAAGGCGACGGTTTGACGGACAGGGGCCTTGAGATTTTTAAGGAATCCACTTGAGTGTTCTCCATCCTGAGTGTTTTGGGTTGAAGCATATGGCATGTGATTCTGCGGGGTCTGAAATGGCTCTACAATACACTGATTTAGTTTCACAATGGAACAGCAATCTTTGTGATGGAATGATGAGGGTTTCAAATTGAAGTGTTTCCTGGTAGTTTTGAAGGTTCAACAAACTTACTGCATCTCTGGCTGGACAACAGCAATCTTCTTCTGCTGCTGGCCTGCAAGCAACAGAAAATAATAGGGTTTACAGTGTGTGTGTGTGTGTGTGTGTGTGTGTGTGTGTGTGTGTGTGTGTGTGTGTGTGTGTGTGTGATGCTGGGATACATACAGGCAGGTTTTAGTGGTGGAGTTAAGTGATAAGCATTGGCCTCACACCATCCGACAGGAAATATGTCCATGGACTGGACATCCACAATGCACTCAGAAACAGGCATAGACAGACCTGGAGAAAGGCAAGAGAATCAAATGAGAAAGCTGTCAGCACGCACGCACACACGCACGCACACACACGCACGCACGCACACACACGCACGCACGCACACACACGCACACGCACACACGCACGCACAGGCACAGGCACACGTCTCACCTTCCAGTTTGAGCCACAGCAGGCGACCTCTGACCTGTGTAATCTGAGCCACACACACCTCGGCAGGCTTGATAGGGTTAACTGCTTCCAGCCACATGTCTTTAGCAAAGCCACGGCTCTCCCACGCCTACACACACACACACACACACACACACACACACACACAGGGTTGGGATAAAACACACACATTAGTATAGCTCCTCTATGGAAAAGGAGCATCCCCTCCATGCTCCGACTGCTTCAGTGGGAATATTAAGCATGTGCAGAGTGTCCGTGTTGTTAGTCTAATCATTTATTAAAGGGTTACGGGGAGGTGGAGAGACAGGAAGAGACGGATGGAGAGATAGAGGGATGGAAGGAAGGAGGAACGCGTCTTACGTCAGGGAAGCAGGCGTCGGGGGCGGCCTCAGTCCCACTCTGTTTCAGGTAGTCCGCCCAATCAAAGTCCTGGCTCAGATAGCCCTTGGGCCGCTGCAGACCAATCCCGTTCTTCAGACACCACTGGACGGGCAGGATGCCGAGAGACTCGGCATGACAAACCAGGGAAAGGGGTGTGGCCTCTGGACTGAGGTCATCCACTGTGACCTGGAAGTAGTGCTCATTGTACACCTAAGAAAGAAAAATGTGATGGGACAAAGATTACGTGACTTCATACTGTACACGCATTACAATAGTGTGAGATGGGGTAAGGTAAAGTCATCTTAGGGGATTGCTCACCTGCGTGACAGATACAGGGCAGATGTGGAGTGGTTCCCATGGTGACACCATCTCCAGCTTCATGCCGGTGCTGAATGAGTGTTTGATCAGGTCTGCATGGTCCTGAAACCATGACACCACGAAGTGAATCACACCTGCACACCTTCTCTCATGGTCTCGGCCATGTTATTACACTCTAAACCCTCAGATTATCCTATGCAACTACAACGTTACTAGTCTGTTCTAACAACCAGATCCCGGGTGACTGAGTTCGTTAGACGCACATAAAGGCTGTTTGAGCCGCCTGTGACAGAGGTGTGTTTAGACTTAGCGAACTACATCATTATGCTCCTTGAGACCCGCTGGCATCAAGGCACAAGATAAGTCCGGCCATGCCACTTTCATCTGTGTGACAGGCACACGCCCACACGGCGGGAAGGAACACCCGTTACTGCTGAATACACACACCATAAACGCTGGCGTATGCATAGACGGGAGTTGAGGTGTCGGACCAGTGTATCATAAAGGAATGGGGCGTCTGATAACAGTGCTATAAAGGCTAAGTATTCACTTGGCGTAACTGTTGAAGCCCTTTCTGCACACAGGCTGTAGTTAATAGGGATCATGTGAACTGAACCACTTGTACATTTAAGTAGGCAATAAGAGGGGGCAGAAAGTGGAGTGCAGAAGCAGGCTCTGTGTCACAGTTTGCCGGGCTGATACCGACCTTGAACACTTCCAGGGGTAGAGGGTTCTGTCGGGCTTCGCTCCAAGCTGCCTCGAGGGCGTCCTGCCAGTCGTTGGCACTTTTTTGGCCATGCAACTCTGGCAGAGAGAGATGATGTTCAGAGAATGATTTTTCAGGAACCTTGGTATCAAAATAAAGACTTTACACAACCTATTCAAACTGCTTATTCTATCAAACCTCTCGTCAACATGGTAATAACAAATTAACTGGTCAGTTAAGTTAAGAGAAATTAAGAGAACTTCAACATGATAAGAAGATTGAACTGTGTAACAGTGTGTTTTCTCAACAAACTCTGCTCTGAGTAAGTTGAATATAATAGAATATCTTGTTGAGTTAACTTAATGCTTATTTGCTCAAAACAATTAGAAACTCTTTCCATCAGTTTCCAGCATGTTCGACTGCATGTTGATGTTCAGATTAATTATTTTCAATAACTGTGTTTTAATTCAATCTCAGATAATCTAATACTTAAAAAAATACACAATTACTAAATACATATTTTATTATTGGCATCAACAAATGTGTAATTAAACCATAAAATGAGTTAGTAATGAGCAACTCGTTTTTTTACAATGACAAAGCCACAGTGTTTTGTTCAATTGGAGATTATTTCCTTGCCTCAGTGCCTGAACTCCACAGCAGGTTTGGGTGACATTGAGACATGTCCTCTGACATGTCCTCTGATCACATCAAGCCATTCTACTTCGGATCACACGGCTAGGAAGCATTCACAGGCACATAGCGACTGGAGGAGCGGGCTTTACCCAGACAGCAACCAAACTGACCAACTCACCTAAAGCTAGAGAGTGACCACATCAATCAGTCTACCTTTGATGGCGCTGAGACAATTCGCACTGCCCTCTGCCACACCTTCAAACACGGTATGTCGCGGAAAGTAGCAACTTTTATTAGAACATTAGAATAGAAATGGGCTCATCCTTGCTTGATATCGCATATCAAATTATATGTTACTGTATTTACAGCAATCAATGCTATTGGATATTTCTCCGCCATTTCAGCCATATCAGCCATTTCAGCTACAGACTGGGGAACACACTAGCCTTTGCTATTTCTGACCTTTACAGCAAGAGTTACATAGAAATGAGTTCAGTCAGCAAAGGCTGTTTTCTAAAACAGGTCTTGTCACTTAAAGCTACAAACTCATCAATACACTGTTTAAGCAGAAGGTTTCACTCTATGACAAGCCGACCCATTGATTTAAAGATAAGCTGTGTATCGTTGCTGTACCAATGGATAAAAAGGGATATGGAACCAGTTAAAGACAAAGGTGTCCGAAAAATTATTAAAATCAACTTCAGAAAAGTCTGCTGAGAAATGTGATCATGACATGATTTGAGAAAGACACATAGTTTTGATCAACCATGACATTTACTCTGTGGCTTTAAATTCTAGGTGAAAATCTCCACTCGTATCGTTTAGAGAAGGGAAACTCCCAGCTGCTCTGAAACAGTGACACAGTCAGAATAACTTTGAAAGACTGCATATGATTACTTATAGGTGTGAAGTTGATAGTCACTATATATCAAGGCCATTTTTATTCTTATCTATGGCTGATGAACAAATATAAAGTCCAACTAAGATGGAAAGGGCCCGGAAAATAGTTTTTGGTTTCAGATCAGCGTTAGGTAAGGGCTGAGTATCCCAGAGCCCCTCGTTCTTCCTGAAATGAGTCCCCCTTACCTCCTGGGGGCCTGAGTTCCAGGCAGTTCTCCTGAGCCCAGCCTAATGGGCGAAGCCTCACATTCAGGTAGAACAGCCAGATGTCATGGGCGTCGTCATCGTGGAGACCCACGTATCGTAGGCAGAGCCTACCACCAATGTTCTGGACGACCCGAACAGCCCAGTAAAGGGATGGGTCGGTGAGGTCACGAACTTCCATCAAGGAACCCTTCACGATCAGATCAACAGTGTTTTTGCCTCTCAGAGGCTGGAAAAAGCGCCGGGGAGAGAGAGAGAGAGAGAGAGAGAGAGTGAGGGATAGAGAGAGGGATAAAGGGGGAGGGGGCACCGAGAGGGAGGGGGGACAGAAAACAATTTAATGGAAAGTATTGCTATCTGTGGGTATTTGAAGGAACTAGTGTTAACTGGTGTCAGCTGAACATACAGAGCTAAAGCTGTATGGTTAATACAAAGCTAGCATGTCCCATCTCTCAGGCTTTCGCTAGCTCATTCTCTCGCAGACGCACACGCGCGCACAGCTCACCCCTTCCAGAAGATTGGCCGGTGTGGTCCGTGAGCCAGTCAAGTCCTGGATGAGAAAATCCGTCCAGTCGGTGTATTTCTCCTTGATGGCTAAAAGACAGAATGGAGAGAGACAGACGGTCAAATAAACAGGGCAAAACCATATAAGAGCATGTATCCAAACAGGACACAGCGCTTCAATCTATTAGCACAAGGCTTAGCAGTAAACAACAGTGGTGTGGAGAGTGAACACATCGGCATTGATCCGTCCTCATCCACAAGACAGAGCGTTGAATAGAGAGGTGAACGGGGTTCGATGCAGACGTGAACACACACACCTTTACTTAAGAGGACATAAACCAGAGCATGTGTGAAATCAATAACGGGGGTCAACAAATCCCTCTCATCGCTCACAGAGCAGTCCTTGCACACTGTTCTGGACGTTCACTGTTCATTTTACTGCTAGACAAAGAAACATAGTTCCACACTCCCAGAGAAAACAAAACACTGCTCTATATTCACTCCATACATGTCTTGTTAAATAAGTGCAGCAAGCTCAGCCAAGCGACCGGATTGGGCATTGGCGCAGTGATGCATCAGCTGACACGGCATCTCTCCTACCACAGGCTGAAGAGTTCATCATCTAATATGGGGGTCTATTTAAGTCGGCCGGGGTACTTAGTCTGCTGCTCTGCTGGTGGTGTTAGCATGCAGTTCCTAAACCCACCTTCCACCACAGCCTCCACCTGTTGGTCCTGCTTCCTTCTGTGGGTGGGGGGGGGGTTGGTACTGCCTACCTTGCTCATTGCCATCGATTACTCGGTTATAATATTACAGTGTTGATGTTATGTGTAGTATTGTACGCACCATCATGTGATGGTGGTGAGTTACTCCATGAACAGAACATAACGACATGTCTTTTGCTTCGCTAATAATGGATAAAGAAAGATGATTGGTTTCCTGTCTGAAATAGTACAATAGAACATCAATTATCATTTGGCTATGCCTCAAGCTGAAGAAGGGGGGAAGAAAAATACCGAGCAGAGCATTCTGAGATCTGGCTAAACGGGAGCAGAGTCAAATCTGAGCGGGATGGATTGCCGCCAACCCAAAATATTGGGAACCAGCTCTGTTCTAACCATAATATGAGCACTTCACTTCCCCGCTACACCCAACCTCCACTCTGCTTGCATGCGCAGGCGTGAACATGAATACCTTAAACACTAGACGTTTTCCTCAAGAGATGTCAAAAGTAAAATATTCCTAGTTTTTATAGGATAATATAACCTGTACAGTAACACAATTAATTACCATTTAACCCCCAATAATGACCACCATGTCCATTAACTGCAAAAACTCAAAACCCCTCATCCTAAAGGAAATCTAAACCCAGCCTTAATCACTATCCCTAAGCTGTTTATTCTGACAACTTAATGTCTTCTCTTGGCCAAATTGTCCAGGATTGAACATACTTGTAAGCACCAACATGTCATCCTCTCCAGAGCCATTTAAATGGGTGTTTCCTGCTCATTTGCATATGTTTATTTACTCCACTTCCTGTTTCCCACAGTGCAGCAGCAATGATACATATTTCATGATGCATCATGGGTCTTCGTTTTGACTTTCATTTCATGCATACTAGTCACTACCCAAAGGAAAACTACTTGCAATCACATTTCCTGGATGCAAAGTAAGAGTAATGATTAATTTCCAAGTGACAAGTAATCCACCCCTCTCCAAAACCTATTCAAATGCATGTTCACAGTCACAGATATATTCTGAGAATATCTGACCTTATGTAACAAGGTTAGGTTAGTTGCAGAAGACCAGCAATAACCTTTGTCATGGACAGGAGATACTGCTCTGTTATTTAGTCAAGCCACACTTGGATCAAACCTTATAATTCCTATGGGAGATCAAAAAAGATTTATCTAATTAAATATTCAAATTATTTTGAAGTTAGATCAGAGATAGATTAAAACAAACTGTCCCTGGATATTTCTACGAACAAATGAGTGCCTAACCTTTGTTCCAGAAATGGCGCAAAAACAGTGACTCTGTCTCTACCCAGCTCGTCTCCTTAACCCACGGGTAATTATAGTGTTCTTACTGTCAGCCTATTTCTTCTTCACACAAACACATACACACCTTGTTGATCTCCGGTGTGCAGAAATAGATAAACTATTTTTACAGATCCTGCTAGATTAGTCATCAAGCCATTTAGAACAGGCATCAGAGCAGAATGCAGGTTGCCTCTTTACCATTTGAACTTCAGCCCCTTCCCCCGCTTCTTCTCCCCTTCACTCCCTCCCTCCTCCTACCGCCATGCCTCCCTCTCTTTCAGAGTGGAGTTACTGTACTAGTTTGCATGTAAATAATAATCTATTTTTTCCCGTTTTCTTTCCCGTCCTCCAGGCAATAAACATTCAGAGGCTAATCCATTCGTGACATCCACAGAACAATAGCTGCATCATACTTTGAAGAGAACCCCCCCACCCCCTTTCTCTCCCCCGCTCCTCCTCTCCCCCCCCCTTCCCACCCGTGGCTCTTCTCTCTTTTCTTTCACCCCTCCTGTCCTCTCCTCCCAGCTTTTACTGCACTCGGAGCATCCAAACAAACATCCACCATACCAAGTAAATCTCATTTCCATATCCACCAAAAAGCCATTGTGTAAACAGACAGGGGAGTCGGATTCAGAGACATATTTTAGATAATCAAAGTGATTATTAAAAGAACAAGTCTGGCCTATATGGTTTCTGGGAGGGGTGTTTTTGTCTGTGATCACAGCAGTAGAGCAGATTCTAATCAGGGCTAATGGGACTAAATTAGACTATCCATTATCCCAGTCCCATCGCGTATCCAGTCATTATTATTACACTAGCACGGTAAACCACACATATGTAGATACACTGAGATACAATATCTACTCTGTCTCCAGGGGATCCTGTACAACCCTCATTTATCAGAGTAACCACAGGCCATATATCACTGTTCAATATCTATGAATCAAATAATATAACCATCTACTGCTGCCACTGGTACCTCATTGTTTAATGAGGGGTACGTTCATCTACCAGTAAAATATTATTCGGTTCAGCAACGTTTGATCAAACAGTTTCTATTGGATAAATGTCCTTCAAAATTCTGGAAGAAGTAAAATCCCTGAAGGACAGTGCCGGCACTACATTGCCAGAACAGATAATGTTGGACTTTAGCTATTACTGATCAAAATACAATTGCTGATGCCTTTAATTGCCACTTTATTGCAACAGGTGATCTTTTAAAAATTAAATAAAAATACTCAATCTACTCCAAATGGCAGAGGAATACATGACAGAGGAATACAAGAAAACCAAGTAATTAAGCAGGAACACTGATTTTAGGAGTCAAGTGTTTTCACTGAGTATGTTCACGGAAAAGAGGTCCTTGATTCATTGCTAGTTATAGACACTAAGAAACCCACAGGGGCTGATATGCTGGATCCAGGCTTATTGTTTAGTGCTGCTCCAATTATCTCTGGAGCTCTAACACATATGTTTAATCCGACATGAATTTTCAGGGTTCTCTAAAGTCTGGAGAATGCCTCATGTGCTCCAACTGCACAAGGGTGGCGACCCCAGGGTCCTTGATAACCATCGCCCAATATCTAAATTGTCATGCCTTGCACATATCCTGGAGGCACTGGTAAATAAGCAGTTACTTTCCTTTATATCAGTAAATTGCATTTTGAACAGATGTCAGTCTGGTTTTAGACCTGTGCACTGCTAACGCAGCAACTACCGCTGTGTGTAAATGATACTGTGAAAGCATTACATGAGATATTAAGATCTATTTTGCTGTTTGTTGACCTGATGAAGGCGTTCGATTAAGTAGATCACACAAGTTTATTGAAAAAGCTGTCATCATTGGGCCTGGCCAAGGACTCGTGCCTCTGGTTTCCAAAATAAAGAACACAGTGACAAAAATGTAAGGACACAAGCGATTTGCTGCTGATGGTATTAAAGTCCACAAAGCAGTTCCACAGTGTACAATTTTGGATTCTATATTGTTCACTCTATATATTAATAAAATATGTAACTCTTCAAGAAATGGTTTCATTAATATTAATGCTAACCAGACAGCACTACACAATACGGGTTCATAGTAGCACCACTAGAGTGTAGCACCACTAGTTTAAGGTGCTATACTATATATGAATGCATCAGCTTCTGTACTCAAATCTCTGGAAGCAGATTTTCACACTTATCACTGTCTGTTATATGGTTCAGTTGGCTAGGAATCACCGACATCTAGAAGGGCCAGACCTTGGTTGATGTTTTTATATAAGGCAGTCATGCAAAACCTTCCTGACTATATAACAGATTAGTTGGAAGAACAGCAGTTACCAGACACGCTCTAAAGACTGGATAGTGATGGAGACATGTGTGCCTATTCAGAACTGGCTAAAACTGCTTTTGAATATTTTGACCCAAACCCATGGAATGCCATTCAGAGTGATCTTAAATGAAATGTTTTAGTGCCTATAAGACATTTTAAAAGAATAGTATTTTCATTGTCAATTGTGATTGTCCTTAACATATGTTCTATTTCCATTTTGTATGTGTTTTACTGTTGTAATCCACGGTTTGGCTGTTAAAGAGAATTTGGTCTGAATAGATTTCTGTATAAGCAAAAGGTAAATAAATAAGACCCTTGTTTTCTTCCATGAAATGTTTTGCAACTAAAACATTTCGTTTTGTATGATTAATAATGATGTGTTTGAGTAAAGTTTATAGCACCTGGTTAGGTGGAGAAACTATCCTCAAAGACTGTATATGTAATTATTATGAAAATAGTCACGCAAATGAGATTTGAAGCTGGGACTACAACCGATGAAGTACACATTTGTCAAATTATACTACACTATACACACAGGAAGTTAACACCAAAGATCAGGTGCAAATCAGGTGGACAGGGTTATTTGGGTATCAAATTAGTCCTGGGCTGCTCTCTTGGAAGGCCTTGGGGTCAGTTGGCTAGTCTTTGACCAGGGTGGTTTGTGTGTTGATGTTTGTTGTTCTTCCTGCAAATGAAAGTTCTACCTGAAACACTATGAGGTCAAGACTTTTTACACAAACACACACACACACACACACACACACACACACACACACACATATAGCATTTTCATAATCATTACCTAATTAGTGTTGGTTCTGAGAAAGTAGCCAGTCTATTTCTATGCCTAACCAGGTACTCATAGGCTTTCCCATACTACAGAAAACCCCCTCCCCCACTCTAACCACACACACACACACACACACACACACACACACACACACACACACACGCGGCAGTTAGACAGGCCTACTAAGTCCCATCTCAGGGCCTTATCTCTAGCAGGCGCGGGCAGAAAGGACCGAGTGACTTTGGTTAAAGCATTATGCAAATGACCTCTGTGGGCTTCTCAGAGCAGTGCTGTTATCACATGACCACACTTCTGACATGCACGCACACGCGTCATTCTGCTGTGGGAACCCTGGTGAATTCAGGGAATGTGTCGCAGAGCAGGCAGCGTGCCAACAAGCTCTGCTCCTAGCCCGAGACACCTGCCATCTTGTGGGGGGGGGACTCTCCGAGAACAGATCCATCAAAACACACGTGAGTATACTGGTGCTGGCGAAAATAATACACACGATAGAGATGAAGAAATCCATCCCTCCCATCTATCGTTCGCCAGTACAAGGTGGGGGAGAGGCGCAGAAAGGAGAGGAGGCAATAGAGCATGCATTGATGGGGCATAAGAGTCCCACAAACTTAGAGGAAGCTTTTCCTGTAAGCCGACGGGAAAGAGGAAAACGAAGCAGACGTTCATTGCTGAGGGGAAACCTTGGACCAAGTTAGCAGCTAACGGCTGGCTAGAGCTAGCAGGCAGGCAGGCAGGCAGGAGAGAAACCAGGAAGGACTGGTGGGACTGCTTACCTTTTCTTAGGTAAATGTTATCTGAGAAACAGAAAGAAATAAAGGTAACTGTAACATAGCAACACATACACACATGATTGCATGCTGACACTCTTTGACAAACACACATCTACACACAAACACATACGCACACACTTTGCTTTGCATGGTGCAAGGGGCTCAGTGACGGATAGCGATGGAAAGTGGAAAATTGCTGTAATTTTATTTATTTTCGAATTTAAAAAACACATTCACGAGAGGTTGTGTCAATGTATCCTACAATGCTTCTACCAGCGTAGTGAAACCCGCTTTTCATTCACTACCTGTTAGTGTTCCGCAAACACATGAGGCTAACCAGGCCTTTTCACTAGCCAGACAGGAGTTAGAATAACCTGTATTCAGTCAGTCTCTGCCCACGAGTCATTACACACAAAACCAGGAAGAACAAAACCAAACATGATTCAGGTAATAGAATAAATAATTCATCAATCCTGTCTAGGATGGGTTGCCGACCAAAACTCTATAATCCATCCAAAATGTTTTTTTATATATATTTTATTTCTTCATTTACATACATACATACATACATACATACATACATACATACATACACACACAATCCAATATTACCGTTTTATATATATCTATATGCATATATATGTGTATGTATACGCACACGCACACGCACACACATATATATACCGTATAAAACGGTAATATTGGATTGTGTGTGTGTGTGTGTGTGTGTGTGTGTGTGTGTGTTCAGTAACTACCCAGGACTCTGGGTGGGCTAATCCACTAAACATGCATGGCTATTACAAAGAGTCCATTTCATTGCCATTTAGTCCTCTCACACGTTGGGTCCATGCCAACACGGAGATACAGCATGTCTCCCTGGTGGACACTTATGATCCAGAGAAGCTGTTTTGAAAGATTTATTAAAGCTATCCACAAATCTAGCACCCTTTACACCCCATTGTGACACTTAACATAGCTATTTCTAACACCCTCATAATGTCCCCCTATGGCAGCATTTGTTACCAGGTAAAGATGGCAGTGAGGAAATATGTCTGGCAGAAGGATATTCAGCTATATTACATAAACCAAAAGTGTCATGAAACTTCCTCAGAAATATTGCAAATGGCATTAGCACAGTTCTCCGAGGGCGAGTTGAGAATGGATGAGGAGGTCTGCTGTAAAGATTCATTTTCAAGAAGGGCTGTTTGACGCGTTAGTGTTTGGGAGGAGCACTGTTTGAATGCTGAATTAGATGCCATTTCTTTTTGACAAGCTTTGTAAGGGGATTAAAAGGAAAGAACAGGACACGTACGGCAGAAAGTCATGTGAGCTGAAACTACGGCGGAGACAGGGGAATTGTCCTCCACAGCCGGGGCTAATGCCACATGAGGCGAAACAAAACAAACCAACAGACACTTTCTGTGCAACCTGTGTCCTGTAACACTTCCTACAATCGAAGAGGAATGTTGCGTTTTGGAGTCTGCTGTGGGTTTGTGCATGGAGGTCTGACATGACAGGACAGTGCAGTCAGCTGTTGGGGTTGGCTTGAAAAGACAATATGAGCTTAGCCTCCAACTGACTCATATGCGCCAGGGAAGTGTGTCATCACAGGCTGTGTGTGTTTCTTGGGAAAGGCAACAGTTTGTGTATGTTAACAGTTTGGACCGGGTCTTAACTAGCTACACAAGCGCTGTTACATTATGAAGTTAGCTTTGGTAAAGTCCCGCTTTTGGGAGTCTTAACACTGAAATTAGCTTTTCCGGGAGTGTGTTCAGAATAATTCCTCAGTTGAAAGCAGCTATAAAGCCACTGATTGTAAAGGGAGTGTTCATCAACTCGTGGTTGTGTGTCCGTCGGGGAGGTGTGTTTACCTTCAGGGGGCTGTAGGGTCTTGTTGTTCTGGGCACACCAGCCGACAGGGTGGAGCTCAGCGGTCATGACATCACACCAGAAGTCGGCCTTGCGATCGTCCCCGTAGCCACTGAAACGCAGCAGCAGCAGCTGGCCGCAGGTGGTGATGATGGTGGCCACCCAGTAGGTGTCCGGGCTGCTCTTATTGGCCACTTCCAGCTTCATCCCTGGCTGGAAGCTACTCTGCAGGCTGATCTCAACCTTGCAACAACCAATCAGAGAGTGTCTGATCAGAATACGTGGTTGTTTATGAGGATGACTGAGAATATTGTAAATAATCTGGCTTCAAGGGGAATTACTTTGAGAGAACATGTTAGAGAGTAGGAGACAGAGACGGGTCACATATCTAAAGGGGCTGGTACATTTAAACCAGGAAATAGATCATGTCACATAATGTATTGTGTGTCAACCATGGTCACAGGCTGCAATCTCACTAATGCCTATCTGACAAGCTATTATGTAACACACACACACGCGCAACCTGTGTTACTGGAAAAAGCCAATGTCTAAGAACTAAAAACAATGCAAATGGCCTCATGACTTCCTGATAAAAACAAAGCAAATGTGCTGTATCACACTGGATGGCTTATATAAGAGTGCCAGAGGGAGAAAAAGAAATAAGCAGAGTGAAAGAGTGAGACAGGGAAAGCAAGAGAAAGGAGAGAGATTGCACATCACAAATTTACATAGCTAATAATATTTTAAAGAATGATAATACTTGACCATCTTTCTGTTTTAATTTTAGTTTAGTTTCTTTTTTCCTGCTCCCTTTGGCAATGTAATCAAACGTTTCCCATGCGAATAAATCCCTTAAAATTAAACTGAAATAGAGTGACACACAGAGAAAAAGTAGACCCCAAAAGGAATCACTGTTTCAATCACTGTTTTCAATCAACTGTAAATAAGTTCTGCTGAGAGCAGAAGATGTTTCACTTCATAGAGAATCACATTTTCAGGGGAAATAATGCTATTTTGCCTTGGACCCAATCCACTTACCCAGAACACTCCCATTCAAATCAGATCATCTTTGATCTTTCCAACAGGCAATCACAGCTCACCCCTCAGCTCTTTCAGATAGAGCCTTCATTGACATCTATAAAATCAGTCAACATAATTAAACCCACTTTAAGTAATGTGTATATTTCTTTCTTTCTGCAACATTATTTTGCATGATTACTTATGCGTTACCATTTCCTATAGTCCCTTGCAGCTGCGTGGAGGCCTCCCAAGAATAGACAGCTGTTCCATCAGACTTTATTACTAGTGACAGCATGTTAGTCACTACACCAGACCATACTGTAACTACTGACAGTCTGTTTGTTGGTCTGTCTGTCTGTGTGTGTCTGTCGGCCGGTCACTAGACCACAACAAGCCATTACTACTGACAGTCTTTCTGTCTGTCTCTCCGCCAGGCCAAACCATTACAACTGACTGATTGTCGGTCTGTCTGTCTGTCTCCTTCTGTTGTCTGTCTGTCCTCATCTCTCATTCACTATACCAGGAAAGGTCGGTGAGACGTTTCACAAAATGTCACCTCAGACACTGAACTGTCAAAATACACATTCAGCTCAAATGCTGACTTGTCCAAATACACAATCATCTCAAACGCTGACTTGTCAAAATACAGAATCACCTCAAACGCTGACTTGTCCAAATACAGTAAGGCCTCAAATATCACTGGAAATATTCAGCAAACGTTCAACAAAAAAAACACTGCTTTCCAGCATAAAGTGTAACAAGGCCTTCTACAACATTTGGCATTAGTAACTTTTCTCATAGTTTCCCAACTTTCATGGACACTGAGTCATCGTCTCAGTGATTGTGGGCTTGGTTGTTTTCAGATAAGCTGGGTTGCCGTGGTTGGATTCAGTGGAAACAATGCTGAATGTAATAGCATTAACCATTAGCATGATGCTTGTACACACGGCCTCACATTGCCAATGCGGGGAAGGTCATCTCCGGTATGTGTCTCGGTAAGCCTCAGTGACTATGGTCGTCATCATGCGAGTCATACGGAGACCAGGAGCCTAACTACTCTATGTTTAGCGTCATTAGCTGAGGTACCTTCTCACGTCAACACGCGTTTTAAAAAGGATTTGCAAACTGGCGATGTTTGTGGAAAAGCGGAGAATGCATTGTGTTGGTCACTCACGTGTTTAAAAGCAGTGTGGGGGGCGGCTGTCACCCCTGCTTCCTCTAAGTACTCCTCCCAGTTGAAGTATGCCCCTTCCTCTGTGGAGTCTACATCTGTTTGGAAGAAGAACAGAGACTCTGTCACTGCCACCAATCCAGTCACAGTTTAACTGGATTAATAATCCATATATAAAGGAAGAATCATAACAGCATCCCGCCCAGTAGTGCAATACAGATGGAAAAGAAGGAGCGCTGGGGAACAGGAGTGATGTGTATGCAATGTAAAGATTAGATTTAGTGTGGGTTTCTGTCTCCAGGCTGCATCTAGCTGGACTCTACAGTGTGACGGACTTAACCGACACTAATGAGCGCAGGAGAAACTACCTGTTGTTATTGTAGAGGGCTCTGAAAAGAAACTGCTAGGCTTGCTTTTTCCCTTTCACAGACTGTGTGTGTGTGTGTGTTCACTTTTCCTCCTATCCACAGACCTTTAGAATGATATGACATCATACCTTCAGTTACTTATCTCCAACTGATTAAAATGGGAGTTGCAACTGATGCAGCTTTTAAAAGCAGACTTTTGGCGAAAAATAACTGTGTAACGGATCAATGCGCCAAGTGCAACGGAATGCTTAAGATACACAAACGAAAAGAAGTCTTCCAAAGCTCAACAGCTTTCCTACAAAAAAAATTCTGTATAAATTGTCTATACAAATGCTTAAGGAGTGAGTGATCAGCCATCAGCTGGTTAGCCAAGACTGGATACAATACCTGGAGTGTGAGTGACTTCATCTCATCAGTGAGATTTTGAAAATTACTTTGCAAATCCTATTTTGGGTTTTTATCTTTGATAACAATACAGTTTGGAATGTTATCTAGCTGGATTCATGCCTGGACAATCCCCAAAGCCAGTGGTAGTAAATCGTGTTATTCCGAACATAAACATATGTCTTTTGTTCCAAAAATATAAATGGTTGAAAGTATGTTTACCAAAATATATTAAAGTAAGATAAAAAATTTATATGGGCTTATAGTGCAATTTCTCAGCTTTAATTTCAGGGTATTCAAATCCAAATTGGGGGAAAGTTTTAGGAATTACAGCTCTTTAAAATGTAACCCCGTCCCCCTTTTCAAGGGACCAAAAGTTATTGGACAATATACTCTAGCGGTTTCATGGACTGGTGTGGACTATTCCTTTGTTTATTTCTTCATCAATTAAACAGGTAAAAGGTCTGGAGTTGATTCCAGGTGTGGCATTCACATTTGGAAGCTGTTCAAAGGGTAAGCTGTTCAAAGGCCTGGACATCCACGGAAGACAACATTGGTGGATGATCATTGTAGCCTTTCCATGACAAATAAAAACCCTGTCACATCATCCTGCCAAGTTAAGAACACCCTTCAGGAGGTAGGCATATTATTATCCAAGTCTACCATAAAGAGAAGACTTCATGAGAGCAAATACCGAGGGTTCACCACAAGGTGCAAAATATTCATAAGCCTCAAGAATAGAAAGGCCAGATAAGACTTTGACAAAAACATCTAAAAAAGAAAGCCAAGTTCTAGAACAGCATTCTTAATACAGATGAAACTAATATCAATCTGTACTAGAATGATGGGAAGAAAAAAGATTGGAGAACACAGATATAAAATCATACTGCCTCCACCGTTTTTTACATCTGTAAAACACGGTGGAGGTAGAGTGATGGCATGAGCATGCATGGTTTCCAATGGCACTGGGTAACAAATGTTTATTGATGATGTGACAGAAGAGAGAAGCAGCCGGATAAATTCTGAAGCCTATAGGGATATACTGTTTGCTCAGATTCAGCAAATTTGATTGGACAGCACTTCACTTTACAGATAGAGAATGACCCAATACACACTGCAAAAGCAACCCAGGAGTTTTTTAAGACAAGGAAGTGGAATATTCTGCAATGGCTGAGTCAATCACCTGATCTCAACACAATCGAGCCTGCATTTCACTTGCTTAAGACAAAACTTAAGGCAGAAAGACCAACAACCAAACAACAACTGAAAAAAGAAGCATCATAAAGGTGAAAACCCAGTGTTTCATGATGTCCATGAGTTTCAGACTTCAAACAGTCATTGCCTACAAATAATTCTTGACAGAGTATTAAAAATGAAAATTGTAGTCATGATTGTGTTAATTACATATGAGTCCCTGAAATGAGGGGATTTTGAATGAAAATGGTCGCAATTCCTTAAATGTTTCATATGATATTTTTGCTCAACCCATTGAATTAAAGCTGAACTTAAATGGCATCTTGGTTGTTTCTTTTCAAATCCATTGTGGTGGCATACAGAGACAAAATTATGATAATTGTCAATGTTCAAATATTTCCAGACCTAACTGTGTATCCCCATGAAGATTAATTCTCGAACTCCATGAAAGGTGGTCCTTAAAAGATTTCCACAGTGATTTGGTGCTTGCCACAAGAGAAAGGTTAAGAAATGCTGATAAGTGATCCAAGGCTGTGTTTTAAAATTATGTGGAAGTACAGTAATGGTAAATGCTTAACCGTCTATCACACAACCGCAGTGTGCAGTCGGACAACAACTTCACATGCCTCAGCCTACCAGTCAATTTATAGTGTAAATGTGGTTAATTGAGTACTGTGCAAAAGTAGGCCATCTGAGAAAACTGTTTAGACATTTATCTGTGCAGTAAGTGTTGTTTTTTGTTGAAGCAATCAAACAAAATATTTATACTATTATGAAAAGTACCACAATGTGTGCTTTTAAAACAGTAATGATTTTGTCTGGTCTCGCTTACATTGCTGAACTGAAGTAATTTGTTTTGATCAACTTTTTGGAATTTTCTCAAGTTGTCAGAATTTGTCAAACCTTAATTTGTCTGTTTTTTTGTTCTTTTCCAGTTTAAGTGATCACACGGAGCTTATGGTATGTTAACTTCGGGGCTCTGAGGTGGCCAACCAAAATCTCGGAGTGTGCCATCTGCAGACTTCTCCTGTAAGTAGGTTTTAATTGTCTTTGCAGAGTAGGGGTGTAATGGCACCTATCCATAACATACCGTTCAGTTCAGTTTGATATGCGTTGTGATCCAAATAAATATGTTCTAGTTTTAAACACACTAACATTCTAGCCTCGTAAATAAATATGGCGAACACAAACAACAAACAAGAGCTTGAGGACCCTCCTGTATCCTTCAGGTAACCTGTTTGGAAAAATACGTTGTTTCAGTTAAAGCTCCACTAGGTAGGATTTGTTCAGTAAAATCTAATGTTTTGTCCCCTATAAACATGTTGTGTTAGCTGATGAGGTCCTCTAAGAATTGTTTTGCAACACACAGTTCCGTGCCATTGGAATGTCAATTCATAATTTTTGGAGACTGATGCTACTTTCCAGACAATTCGGTTCCAGCAATCCCATTTCAGCTAATCACCTTTTGTGAGGCGGGCTTTCCTCCTTGGTTTATTTTTTGATTGTGCATTTTACCTGGTATGGTGGAGTTTGCTTACTGTAAGAAACTATAATGGCAACTAGAGGCCCTGTTGACAAGCTGTCAATTCCTGCCTTGTCTACTACAACATACATTACGAAAACTGCAAAGAAGCAAATTAAGACTTAGACTAGCTCTCTATAGCTAGCAACTAGGAATAAGCTAACATTATCATGGCTGACCTTGAACTGAGTTAACGCTTCTTTGGGACAGGGAAATCTATTTTTCATATAATTCGGATATTCATTCTCTACTGTGCGTTGGTGCCCGGTGAGTAATTGCATAATGTTGTAATTGTTTTTTACTGAAAAAAATCCTACCTAGTGCAGCTTTATCTACAGTGGCAATGAGCGAAGTTTGTTGTTTGGCATTTCTTTTTCCACTGTACTGAAATTGTACCGAACCGTGACATAAAGGTTTCTGTATGTACCGAACCGTGACTTTTGCATACCGTTACACCCCTATTGCAGAGTTTTTGAGTCATTACTGTGATGAAAAGTGGTTTTGCCCTTTCAGTCAAAGGTGAACATTTCTTGTTAGACTTCTGACGGTCGATACACTTTGGTGCCAGATAACTCAGCCAGGTGCTAAGCCAGCAACTAACTGGTTTTCCTTCTCTCCTGTGAAGAAGTGACACATATTTGTATCTTCCAATGTGTTTCGATCTTCAAGTTGCCCAATTCTTCACATTGTAACCTTTTATATTATTCATGTTTATTTTTATTTATTCTAATTTTATATGGACTTTTATGATCAAATAAATACTTACTGCCCAGATAAATAACTTTAAATTATTTTCTCAGGTGGCCTAATACTTTAGCACAGTTAATAACACTTTAGAACATTGTGCCCTTGTGGTTTTAAACAAAAGTAACCAAAGGACAATAATGCATGCGTAATTTCATGACGTCTTTCTTATCCTTTAAATAACAAAACAACGGCAGTTTAAATGCAGAGAAAACAGTCACAGAAATACTTTTTCATTGAATTATTATTTGATTTCATGTACTTCACACATTTCTGTCCTACTGACATGGGCTCAATTGTTGGTATTAAATCACCCAAAACCTCAAGCTAAAGTTTGTTTTCCGGTACAGGATTGGAGTATTCCAGTTCACACAAATAACAAGGTTCCAACTGCTATATATTCTGATTAAAACATAGGTTGTGAACTCAGGTATTAAATGAGTCCATTACATATTTACTAACAATGACATAAAATGTCAGTAGGAGATGATGCTCAACTCAACTGCACTACTTGTATTATTCTATTATACATGTTGACACAGGTTGACAAGGTGGATCAGAATCTGCAGTCCACAGTGGCGGAGTGTACCGTACGTAGTACTGAAACAGTTCAGGGGACTTGTTGTTTCGCCCCCCAACTGCCCTTTCTCTAACAGTTTATGCACATTATTCAGTAAATCACTATTTCAAAAAACATAATGACTGATTATCAGATAGGCAAGAACAAGTTGCTTGCTAACAGCACTCACTTGCACACTCATTTATATGACAAACAAGGAAATGGAAATTGATATGGAAACTCATACATGGCAAAATGCAGGTATGAAGACAGTTAAGGGATCGTTCTGGACTCCATGAATATCTAAAATTAGGATGTTTTGTTGCTGTAGAGCTTTCAGACTTATCCTGCAATTCTATTCCATTTTGCCACAAGGCAGAGAGAAAATAAATGTTGTTTTAGAGCAAAAGGTACTATTATGTTAAACCAATTTCTTTTGGGGGGGGGGGTTATTTCACACTTTTTCCCCAAAACCCTTCCATCTGTGGCTGTCGGTGGTAAAAATTAATTATAAAGAAAATACAACAAAGACGTTTTTGATCCGTTTGCAATAACTTTATGGACCCCAGTTTGAGAACCATTATAATTAGTACAGATACAGCCTATCCATGTTTGAAAAAATATATATTTTTGGCTAAACTAATGAGCAATGTAAAAAAACACTCATTTACAATCTTCCACATCAAATGAAACAATATTTATTTGCCTATTAGTGTATATCATGTACATATGTTTTTTCTGTTTTACATGCTAAAAATGGTTATTGGAGGATGCTACAAAATTGACCTACATACTGACATTGAATATTTGTCCAGTAAGTTAACAAGGAAAATCTATAATGAGAAAACAAGAATGTCTGTATACTTACAAAAGTAAGCAATATACCTTTCAGTTATGAACACCTCAGCATGCTTTGCGGCTGTTAGTTCTGTTACTGTTCATGTCTGTTATGACTGTTTGGAAAATGACAATGTTGTGTTTTGTGCCAACCTGTTGTTTATGTAGAGCATTGCCTTTGGGAATTATATTGGTGGTTGGGGGACTTTATTTGCCAACCATAAGAGTTTATACATGGGCAACTCCTAGCAGGAGGCATAGACAGGACATGTGTTCTATCTATACACCTGTGCTCAAGAGTTAATTAGTACCTCTGTGTTCTGTTGAGTTGCTCAAGCCAACTTTCTCTCATACTGTTTTGTTTGGTGTGATACACTATAGCAATTTCTGTGTGAAATGGTCCTGATCTTGTTAAGGATTGCCAAAGTAATGAGATGGATATTCCTTCTCACCTGAATGGCTTATTTTAATAATTTGGATAATGAAAGTTGCAACAAATTTTCAAATAGAGAAATTTTTTGTCAGAAAAGGCACTTCCAAATATAATAAATCCTTATGAAGCTATGGAGGAGTGACATTTCTAACTTTATGGTTAGAAATGTCACTGAATGTCAGCTTCACTGAATAACACTGAACAAAATTCCAATGTTGGGATAACAGTCATTCAAGTTTAATGATTTATTATAGTTCAGTATCAATAAAAAAAACATATGCACACATTATCCATCTTATTTTTACTTTTTGCATTGATTTCTAGTGCAGACAGTTGCTCCTAACGAAAATATTTAAAATGTCTATTGTTTTTAATATTAAACCTTTAAAATGGTTCTGCAAATAACTTGTTTCTAATGGTTCTTTATAGAAACTTTCAACTAGTAGCTCACCAGACTGGTTAATGCATTTATCCTGCACACAAGACAACTGGGACACTAATTGGCTAACTATAATTGAATACGAATGTCATTAGAGCCCCTTATGAGAATGACTGGGCATCTGTCAACATTTGGCAACACAATAGAAGCTACAATGGTAGTTGTTAAGGTGAATCCCATGAATATATGTACGAAACGTTTTTAGCCCAGCTGTAGTCTTGACAAAATGCTCCCAGATGGGTTTTGTTTCCTCTTTCCTTAGCCAGACAAAACTTTCCTGTTTTGAATATTGTGAGAAACTCAATGACTCAACATTCAGTGTAAATATCCCCACGCAACTTACGTTGAGTAGACAAACTGGACCAACTTCTCTTGCAGCTTGACATAGTTGGTGCTGCCAATTTGTTCTGAACCATCACATACAAAAATAGGGTCACTGCCTTACATGAACTCTGAGACCTTGGTAAATGTCCAAATGGTTGGGTACTGGGGAAAACTAGATGCTTTTCAATGCAATGACTAAGCAATTTGAAACCACAACCCCTTGTCATACAACAACATACCATTATAATAAACTGAATGTCATCAAACAATGGCAGACAAAAATAGGAAGGATTGAAGAAAAATAAAGTCTAGGTAAAAGCCCTCACCTGAATGCACCTGATCTTCTCTGCCATTGGTCAGGCTGTTGGATTTTCCTGCCGAGAGCACCAATGGCCCGTCTTGTTGGCGGGACTGCATCCTGCGCTCTCCACCCAGTAGCCTCAACCTTCTGTATCCGACCGTCTGGTTGTCTGTCTTCAGACTCCTCTGTCTTTACTGCATCTTCCTTATTCCACTGTGTAGAAAATGTAAACCCACATCATGATCATCTTAACAATGCTCATAGTAACGTTAACTGTAAATAACATATTTTTATTTCAGATTTCAGACGTGTAGGCTAGCCTCCATTCAACTTCATTAGAATTTTACGGACAAAATGGGGAACAGTCAGCAGGAGCGGTACTGGGGATTCACATACCTCAGCACAGCCCTCTAACAATGTGAGATAACTAATCACAGTTTAAATAAGTTGGAAAACAGGACTGACACAGCAGAAACCCATAACAACAGCCACAGCACAGAGAACAGTCTTACATAAACCATCTAGAATCAGACTGAAGAGATATTCAGAAAGACTTAATCACTCTAATAGGAATCATAAACATTGTTATATTGTTTTCTCCGGACAAGATCCACTTATGTTTTAAAGTAAATCTGTTTTGATTGCAGATATATAACCCTATTGTGTTACATGTACAGCCATCTGTGGAAAGAGTTCTACAAGTATAGGCTAACCAAACGGGTTCTACTTCGGGCTATAAAGGTTCTGCCTGGAAACTAACAAGTTTTTATTCAAAGGGTTCCCCTACAAGGACAGCCAAAGAACGCCTTTGGAATTTGTAAACGGAATCATATGGGGGGTTTTTATCCAAAAGATCCAAGGAAACAAACAATATTTCCCTTTAAATATTTTCCCTGGACGTTTTCTGAAATAGTAACATTAGTGATATTTTTGGATTAGTGCCTGAGCAATGACTTTTTCTAACTGCACCCACTTTGATCAAAAATTCTATTAACTGCGATGCCTTTTGAACTACACAAACACTGCTCCTGGTAGACATGGCAAATGTACCTAAGCATTCAAATCCCCTACCTCAAAGATCAATGGCCAATGTTCTCTGCTGTTATCATCTGTTTTTATGGCTTGGAGAACATCATTGGAAGTGCATGTAAACAAGGTGGTTTGTATCATATGTCCTTTCACTATGTGTAATGCTTCTGAATGTGTCCTGTGTCACACAGGGATGAAAACACATATCATCCATCGCACAAACAACAAGCGTGTCTAATTAAATCACATGATGCTGTCTCCTTCCCTTCTCGACCCTGTCTGACTGACAGTTCACACACACCGGGATGGAAACATATCACTCTAAAAGAAAATGTTCTTGTAGAGTCCTTTATCGGTTCTTTACAATGAAACTGTGACGAAACCTCGTCAAGTTCTTCCGAGAACCCTTTTTTAAATGCTTCCTCAAATAACCATTTGGAGAACCTTTTGGGGTAGAATTTTGAATGGGTAGGTTTTTCATATGGTTCTTTGAGTAACAAGCATAAACAGTTATTTACCATACTGTTTTAATGTAGATGATACTCCAATAACCTTTTCTTTTTAGGGCGTAGGGTCTACCTACTGAAGTCCACAAACTTAGACAAAGTTGACAGGGTCTATTTAGACATTGAATGTTATATGATCTACAAAGCAATATAGGACACAATTAGAGAAAGAGAACCGGATGGAGAAAGGATCAACAGAAAGTCCACAGATCAAGGGATTAATAATCTCAGAAATGTTGTCACTGATGGAAAAGGTTCACTATTGTAGGAATCCATTCAAGAGGATCTAACTAAACCACTACATTAAAACATATTGGTGCATACTGGGCCCCAGTCCCTCAATTAAGGCCCAGATTGGGTCCTGGGCATTAGGCTGATCTGTGGGTTAATCTGAGACACAGGTCGTTCCTAGACCTCATCAGATTGTGATGGAGGGGGTCTGTGGTATTGATTCGCTCTGTTGAGCCCTGTAGGCTCCACACTTGTCTCTAAGAGGCCATTCCCTAAAGCCCTATACCATGAAATACAAAGACTTAATGAAGAAATAAGAGATAAGGTACAATTATGATGGACTGTCTTTCAAATCATGAACATATTAATTGAATAAAGACCTCAATAATTTCTGCACATCACTAGTTTATCTACAATTTAATTCGTCATTCATTCAATGTAATCTAAAATATTACATTCACTGAAAATGTGCATGATACTTCAGTATCTCTGATGTAAGTGTTTTTTGCAGTGTATTTTCAAGCCGGTTGCGATCAGCTGACTAAGATATTTAAAAGAAAAGAGTGCAAACAACAGCCTCCGGCAGTCAGTTTGGCTACAACACATAAGATGGAGGCAAAGTAGAAACACTACTAAGCAGACAAGTTAAGAAAACTTTTTCTACATCCAGCCCTTGTTTGATTTTTTTCCCATAAACTCTGAAATAATAAAAAACAAAAGTGTCTTGGACTAACTCCAACATAAGTTACATAACATATGTTCTATCTTCTGACGAAAATATGTGTAATTACTGGACGGTATTTTAGCGTCAAACTCCGGCTGTGTAGTCATTCTGTTTCTAAAAACACATCTCTCATTTTCTATCCTGCAAACCTTGCGTTGCTCGTGATAAGGTCAAATGAAGTAAATAATTTTTGTGATTCATCCATAGCCTACACCTCCCTAAAGGCTCTTCATGGTTTAAACGAAATGTTGTTCTTTACATTCATCTCGTTAACAAGACACTTCCGACCGTAAGCAATTAGCGTGCGGACGAGGTTTACATTATTTCAACTCAACTCAGGTTGCAACAGCAGACTCAACTGACTTAGTCAAGTTCCAAAGCATTTTGTTTTGTAAATCACTTTGAAACTAATCTAATTGTGCTTGGTTAATAAAAGAGGCTCAGTATTCGTCACAAAACAGTACCGATCTATCAATATTTGTTACAGTTCTACCTTTTCGTACCCAATCAAAACATACCTTAGCATCTGTTAATGATATATCATAAACAGCGCGGGGCGTTCAGTAATAAAACCATCAGTAGCCTATCCATGCATACTGTATCACCTTGATATTCATCGGATCACAAAAAAACTTAATATCGCTTTGCTGTAGACATGCGTGATTTTGCTTGTTTCAAGCCAATCGGAGCAACACCAGAGTAATAGAAAAACGTTCTCACAAAGAAGACAAGGACCTATTTATAAGGATATTGGGGTGCTTAATAAGCAGGACGAAAAGGCACGAGTTAATGTGCACATGCAGAATCAATGTTCAGTTTGTAACATGGCTTTATTTTCCTGTTCATTATGGAGGCAAAATTAATCCTGAAGAGGAATCCTCTGAATAATGCGCAGCTAAACCCCGGATTTGCAGACCGCCCGCAATAAAATAAATAATTTAATGGATATACGCGCGGTTTAACCCAATTATTAACTTCGTTATACAAATTTGGCATTGCGCTGGATTGAGAGAATGACCTCGTGTTCATTTTACAATCATCAAGATTGATGTTAAAACCTTGATGGGTGATTACAAATACGGAAAAGGAACCGTTTTTCAAACCATTGTTCTCATGGCTGCTAAATAACGATTAAAGTCAAGATAGATTGTAGGCTAGCGAACTGCGAATGTAGATAATGTGAAACAGGAAATCTAGCGTGCATTTGTGGGATACGGGTGTCGCCGACGTCCCCTCAGAACGCTACGCAGTCATTTGGTATTTGGCACTCAGCTAATGTACTGTACTTTGAACACTCTAAAGTAGGCTATTGCAGCGGAAAAAAACTCGAACGGCGTTACCAAACGTCCACTTCTAATTTAATTCATTAGAGCTCGTTAATGCACATCAAAAGAAACCGAAACTGGACTGTTAACTACAATCATTCTATTTTTTCCTCATTCAAAGATTTTACATGTAGTTTTTTACCCCATAACCCGCCATGTTGAGAGTGGTTTGACATATTGGCAATGTCCGGTGTTTCTGATGCCTCTGCACACCTATGTGTGGGTAAAAACATGACACACCTACAGATATAAACTGAAAATATGAAGATTTAAAACTAAGTAATGGGCGTGAACCTATGGGCATTTCTTTATGTCACTTTTTTCATTGAAATACATGCCTTAGGATGGAAATGCATTTATTATATTTTGGCCTATATTTAAATGAGTTTTCCTATGCACGACAGGCATTAAAATGAATGTTTATGTAAGCAATTCATATATGCATTAACACTGACATAATACCTTTCAATAAAGAGAAAAACAACCATACAAACAACCTAATCGAAAGTGCCACGAAGCGACGTAGTCACGGAATGTGAAAGCTATAATTACGCACGCAAAAACACTTTGAACAACTTCGCTTCTGAATGCGCCAGTATTTTGTATTCTAAAGAAACAGCCCCCGAGTGCTTTAAGGTTTTAGACAGGAAAAACCTATCTCGGATGACATTTCGTCGAGAAATCGATTACTCTAGATTCAAATGCCACATACATACTTAAAGGAGCGTCAACCTGTCACCTGTCTTACCTTAATGAAGTTTTTTTCGCGTCTAATTTGCGAGCCTTTTCCGTTCTGTAGAAGCCAAAGAGCGACGTCTTTCAACTGCACAGCACAAGAGCCAAATCCTCGTTCCAATATGGCATCCCACATCTGCGCATGTCCAAAAATCTTCAGATTATTTTCAAGCCAACTCCTTCAATGACCTTTAGTGCAGTTGCAAAATTTGTTCTAGCCAATTATAAATAGAAAGACCAAGTACCCACCCCCGTTTTAACCGCTCAGTCTTTCATAGCTAAAAGACACACAAGGCAAGATATTGTTTTCAGTTACTCAGGTGTTGACACAATTGCCCATCGAACCTTTTTACAATGCTAAATTTGTTAATTCTGTTATTATTTACGATGTTTAATCTAAATACGTTTTAATTGTCAGGTCTAATTCTGTTTTTAAAAAGTATTCAAGTATATCAACTATTTTTACATATGAAATAAATCAACAGACGAGATAAACCCTGTTTCTGCCGGTAAACTAAACCTGTTTGACTTGACAACTGTTTCAAAAGCAAATAACTGAACAAATGTATCGGCACATGCATGTGCTCCTCGGTTTTCGACTGCTGTCAGATCTACATTCTCTTCTTCGCATTCATCCTCAGATTGCATTAAAGCGTGATGCTGTCCATTTAGAATGAGAAGTTAAAAAAATGTCCAGTGCATCTGAGAAAAACGGAAGCCTTTCTGATCAGATGGGAGTTTAGAGGGCTAAAAAAATCGAACTTGACCAGTTGCCTGGTTTAGTCACATGGACAGTGCACATATTTGAGCAAAATTCTCAACAAGCTTGGTGATAAGTCAACAGAATTTGAACAAGATTGTAAAGTTAACTTAAAAATATACGTTGGCTTAAAACATTAAAAACCATGATAATCATTATTGTGTTGATTAATCTGGGATAACTGTGTAAAAAAGCCATCATCCTTTACTCAACAAACACAAGTGTAAAAGCTTGTTGAGTCAAATCAAGAAATGACAAAACTTGGAAGGTAACCCTGAATTATTGTTAAACTACAGTATATGCCAACATGTTGAGCAAGCCCAGAGTCCTATTGCAAATGGTTGACTTGAAGAAAGCTGGTTAGTCAAAGATGTACCTGTTAGATAAAATAACACTATTTCCCTACACACTCTACTGTAGTTTACATTTTCAGAACTTGTTGTTTCTATACCTGCATATTTGCATATTTTGGTTGATGAATCTTATCCTTCACAGATAACTAACATCTTCAGTAAAAAAAATCCGTTTATGAACATATTGCAGCATCACAAACATTGCTGATTCTGTTCAGACAATTTAAGGAGTCTCTGCAACGTTTATATCACCACTGATATTGAATGCGGGTGAAGGGTGATTCAAAATGTGATTGTTGCACATCCTAACTCTGGCTTAATTCCAGTAGGAGTTGGAGTCACTTTGCAAGCCAGTGCAATGCGGCTTGGTATGGCTTGTAAACCGACAGTTTTAGACCAATGTGGTATAGGGTAAGTAGTCAGAAAGCCATATGCCATACAGGTTGTCAATAGTTAATTTTTAAAGTTGACATATTTACTTAAACCTTTAACCATGATCAATGGCTAAAAAACATCGCGGGGGTTACTACAATTCGCTCAAAACACAACACTAGGAAAAAAGGTAAAACAGCCGATTCAACTGAATGGTGTGTTTTCTTAATGTAAAATTCTAAGATGAGTGAAAAGACAAGTCAACTAGAGAATGTATGTTGATTCAAACAAATGCCAAGCATTGAGAAAACTCATCCTGGTTGGTTGCCTAACAGTTACATCAAAGTCAATGCTATAATTTGTTAAGCAAACTCCTATCGCAACCGATTGCCTAACATTTCTTACATTGTACCAAAAAAGTGCTTTACAGTGTGTTAACTTCAGCACATGAAGTCGGATTCATTTACAAACAACGGTGTCTTGTTCTATAAACCTATTAAGTTAAGGCGCAAATTCAGTTAACAGAAAACCAAAATTACACTTCGACGAGAAACACAAACTTACATGAATTGATGGAGTCATACTGGCTTCATGACTTGAGTTCAGTCTGTGTCGAAATCCCAAATTCACAGTGGCATGGCATAAACGTTTGAAATTTCAGTACATTAAAATGTATTTTATTGTACCATGGTATGCCATGCCAGTTTAAGCATTGCATTAAATTAATATTGCATTCAAGTAGGCCCACTGTCACGTCACATTTGTGGACTGCTTATGTAACTATTGTTATATTCTCTATTTTAAACGTTTGCCATGCCTTACACTATTTGGAAGGTTGCCCATTTCATCGCAAATTAATCTTTTGTATTGGTGTGGCGCCGGTGTAATTTTAATAATTAGGCCTACTGTGCAATTATAGGCATTTCTAACAGTCAATACTATCCTCTAGTGGTTGAGTGTAGGCCCACACACGAACTGATCTGAACTATGCATTTTCAGGGTATAAACGAACACTGTTTACCAAAAAATACAACGTAAAACATGTTTTATTGTTGAAATAAATGTAGTGTCAGACACAGGTTAAATTGCGTAACAATAATGCTAGATCTAAATGTACCAATATACCCAAAAATCCTACATTTGGTTATCATCAATGTCTTCGGTAGCCTCGACTAGCCAGCTTCTTTTTGTAAAACGTCAAGCCTACAGACTCGTTCGAGTTGCATTGCCCAGCCAGCACCAGAATCATTCACACCACAATGCCTTGGTTATGTATTCTGATTTTCGGATTTCGTCAGTCAGATGGAATGGATACAAAAATCCATGGTTTTCCCGATATATTCATTCTATGTATATGCATTTAATATTGCGGATGGCGAAAATCAGATAACTTAGGCAAAACAGAGCCTTGATGAATTGGTGGACCTCCGCTGCCTCTCACCTACCGCGCCGTCCGTGTGGAGGGGAGTGTGCGTTGCACACGGTAAGGTGCTGGTAACAGATGGTTGGTTAGAAGCGCGCAGTTTAATCTGCCAGAGAAGAGGCTTTAATGAACGCGCGGGAGAACGGATTATCCCCAACGTGCAACGCGTGCATTGCACGGGCCACTGCCCTTCCTCTGTTTTTGTGCCATTCAGAACAGTGTTGTTTTTTCTTTGTCTACGCTCAGTAACTCTCAAATTAATCTAGCCATCCTTGTCATTGAGCATGGAGTATGCCTGCAAAAAAACATTGGATTGGAGGGAAATCCATAGGCCTATTGCAAATCCATAGGGCTATTGATTGAATAAGTAATGAATCAATCAGTAGGCCAATGAATTAGATACAAGCTCCCTAGTCATTTAACTAGACAATAGGCCCTAAAGCGCACAGTCCTTTAATCTGCAATGAATGGCCATTCACAGTCAGTTGCGCGAATAGATTTAAAGATACAGCTATTGTTGTCTCTTATGTCTAGGGCACATCATCTGACTTCCATTTAGATTAATGGTTAATGTCGTCTGAGTTAACATTTACGAAAACCAAAGAGCTATTAGATTAAATTATAGGCAACGGGCCAATCCTCACCACTTTGGGGAATGCGGTTGCATGTAGGCCTATTGCCTACGTGGAACAACAACGTGGTATTTAGGAAATACCATTTTAATGCTGGTGGGGACATTTGCCTCCGGCTGCGGTGACTGACAAGTGGACGTATTTTACATAAACAAAAAGAACAAAGACCGCCTGCGCCCGCGTGAGGATCGAAGGAATTCAACAGCAGGAGATGACGTCAAATTCAAGCATATTGCTGTGTTGTCGTTTCCAAAAACATTGGATATGGGGCAGAGAATGGAAAACTAGCTCTTCCCAACTTTACTTTTGAAAATACACGGTGACATCTTATTTAGCATATTTTTGTGTTCACTTCAACAGCTTAATTGCTCAGTGACAGCATGTCGAGTTATGCTATCAGTTTCGTGTTTTTATTGAAGATTAGGGTAATTTCTCGTTAACAACAGGGGAAGTGCACCCTGTCCTTTGTCTAAAACGAGTTGTTTTTAAAACTATTCAACATGGACATGTACGCATACAATGGCATTATTCATGCGAAAAGACCGTTTAATAATGCTGTTGTGGAGATGTCGAATATGTCCGACATTAAGAAGGCGAATCCTCACGGATGCGATAACGGGGCTTTGACCGACAGATTCGGAGTGTTGATTCAAGGCTTGCTGGGGATAGTGGCTTTCAGCACTTTGATGCGTGAGTATGATGGGAACGTTGATGTGTTTCAAGGGCTGAGTTGTAGTTTAACATTCATAATATAGGTTAGTTTGTTTCAAACTATCAGAATATGTTAACTTTTTTATTTGACTAGAAATCAATTTAAAGGGACCGCCTGTGAGCACGTGGCACCTTTTTCTTTCTTTTTCTTTCTTTCTTATTATCTTTTGTTTCTTTCAGATATGGCTTCTGTTGCACATTCCAAGGCCGATAATAACTGTATTACTAATACTAAATCGTTCAATTTGCTAAAAGTTTTTACAATATTCTTCTGTTATTCGACTGTTGGAAGATTTTCAAAGCCACACTGACGGCACCCGCTTTTAGTTGTACATTTACACAAATTGAAACATTCTAAATGCCATCCTATGAACTGTTGGTTGCGACTATATGAACTTTCGGTTTACAATGAATTAGGTTACGTCTTAACCCGTTGAAACCTATTTAAGGATATCATAATGTAGCCTAGTGTAAAGTATTAACGTTAGAGACAGCAATCATAAAGAAGTGATGGGTGAGTTTGGCAATGTATTTATTGAGTAGACATCAGCACTTGCACATTTTATTTATTCAAGACATCTTGGGGAAAGTGTGAATCATAAAAAGACAGGTGAGGGTTAGACAGAGAAGACAGGAAACAGTAGTTATGGGTAAGGACAGTTAATAAAGCGCGGTTTCTGTCCTGGCAGTGTTACACGAAATCACTGCTCTGAACATGGCAATGCTTAATGACCACACCAGAATAAGGTAGCTCTAGATCTATCATCCAAGATCACAAAATTCTAGTCATGTACTTCACAGCAGAGTGATATATTACAGAAACATTGGGTTAGATTGTAAAGGGGAATGGAGGATAAATTCAATTCACCCGCCTACCGTTGTTTATTAGTACGAAAATCAATATGTAACCAGCTTGAGTGTGTGTGGCACGTGTGGGCACACGTATGCGTATGCACATATGCCTTTTTTGGGGACTTCTGTTGACAGATGCCTGGCACCAGTGTGTTCCCGCATTCTAGAGGTTTTAAGGTGGTAATGAGTCAAACCGCAATCACAACATGATGATGGCATGTGGTCAGTGACCCACTCAGACATTGTTCAATAACCAGAGGAACAGCGGGTCCCTGTCCAGCAGAGATATGTTGTCCGGCGGACAGTGGCTGCTCTGTGACCTGTCCCTCTGTGAATTCCTTATCCGCGTGACTCCGGTGCAGTGGACAGCACACTCGCACACAATTTCATTGCTGACGCATGTTATTCAGTGCACCTGACACAGAAAAGACTTTGCCCGATGAAACTGATGCACATGGTCGCCATTGCCACTACCACTGTAAGAGTCCAGTGGCTCAGCGGCTTTCTCTTTTTACTGAATAGCAAATGGCCCACTGAGTACTGTAAGATTTCTTATTTTAAGACATGAAGTCTCAAAATCAGTAATTGCAAAGTGACATTGGTTTTATGTTGGGAAAAATTTCATACTGAATTATGCTGCTTGCTTAAGCATTCAAACCCTGTGCTCTGGAAGCTCTGAATTTACACAGACTAAAGAAATTGCCCCAGCAAGGACACAATTACCTTAGCATTGGCCTCTCCACTGTTGAATGGTCGTTGATCAGGCTGTGAATCCGAATGAAATTAAAGACCAGCGAGCTTTCTACAGAAGTTAAATAGATAAAGGGTATAAAGGTATATCAGAGTGTTTGGATATCTCACTAACCACAATGGGATCAACATTCAGGAAGTGGAAGCTGCATCACACCACACAAACACTGTCCCTCAACTCAGTGTTCAAACATAAAAGTAACTTATTAGAGAAGATACTTCGTTTAGTGTCTGAGAGTGGAGGAATGGGGCACTGATCAGTCACATTAGGAGCCCTGCTTGAAACAAGCCTGTATCGGAGTGTGGTAAGAAAGAAGCTGTTACTCTCATGTCTCAAAGCAGACCCAGATTTTATCGTCGGACGAAACCGAGATAGAGGTCTTTTGCCAAAAAAAGGCTATGCATTGGGTAAACCTTCCCGTACCTCAAGATACACCATCCCTACGGTTCAGTAGGGCGCTGGGAGTATCCTGTCATCAGTAGGGACTGTCAGGAAGAGTGGATTCAGCAAAATACAGGGAAATACTGCATGAGAATCTGCTTTAGTCTGCCAAAATATTGAAGCTTGGGAGAACATTCACGATTCAGCAGGACAATGATGCTAAGCACTAGGTGAAAACAACGTTATAGTGTCTCAAGAACAAGAAGGTAAATGTCCTACAATGGCCCAGTCAAGTCCTGATCTCAATCCCATTGAGAATCTTTGGCCTTATTTGAAAATTGCAATCAACAAGTGTCCTTCAACCAGCCAGAACTACCTTGATCAAGGTTACACTAACGAAGGATACTGACCCTGACCAACACCCTATTGAAAACACATACGTCTTTGATGGATGTCAGATTTACACACACTTTCCGGTTGTTGCGTAGATTTTTCACTGTGCCTATATCTCTTTGTGTTTTTCTGTCCACCTCTTTCTCTTTGTTTGTCTTTGCCTCTCTGCAGTTAAGAGGTTCCGTGAGCCTGTAGGAATCAGAAGACCATGGAGGATTTGGTAAGAGATTGTTTTCAGGGCAATCTGACATCATGGGGGGGTGGGACTCATCACATGGCCAAGGATAGTAAATGATAGGATTTGAGATGCCTGAACACAAGGCTTTTGAATGAGACTGAAGCTATTCTCATGGAAGGGCTGCCCCTGCTTTTTATGGAAATATATTCGTTTTTTATGCTTGATTGACAGAGAGAGAAGGGTGTGCTGAAATAACAGCAGGCTGGAATCAAGCCCAAGCTGCAGCATTATATCGTCACCAGAGACAGCGGACAAACCCAGACCACCTTTTTTTCTATATATAGATGCACCCTACCTGTTTTAATTCAAAGCAAGTGGTCTGGATAGCCTCCAAAAGTCAGCATTTTGAAAACATGGCATCTCTAAAAGTGCTTTTGAAAAATTGTCTTGGGTCAGATGTGCAACATCAAAATGTATATTTTTTGAACTCTTAAAGTTAATGTTTTTTATTCTGCTGTTGCGTGCACTTTAGTTTCAGTTTCGGTATTACAGAGAAGTAAAAATAAAATTGTTTTCCGCCACATGACACATTGAAGTTGCCTAAAAACAAAAACAAATGAGTTGTTTAGTGAGCCAGAAAAAATGGATCTTACAAAAAATAAATGCAAACATGATTTGACCCATTGACCGTGGATAAATGTTGAATTCTAATGTCTGTTTGGGAGAGCAGTACTATGATGGTATTGTTCCAGATGGTTTGGAGGATGGAAGAGTCATTTCTGGTAATTGCATTTGGAAATTGAAAATGAATAACATTGCCAATAGAGCTAGTATTTGTCTGCAGTAAAGAATGCAACACACTCTTTTCTTTTTCCAACAGGGATTAGCTCTGAGTCAGGCACAAATTCACTGGTGTTTTCTTCATAATGAAAAAACTAAACAATGGGGTATGTGCTGTACCTTGCTGATATGACCTGCCATTTTCCATAATTTCTACAGGTTTTACGACACGTCCAAGCAGGCCATTGGTGCTTTGTTCATTCACTTGGCCAACGTCTTCCTCTCCAACCTCACAGAAGAGGACCCATGCTCCTTGTAAGATCTCCACTATCTCTCAGCCAATCTTAACATCCTGTTATGTATATCACTCACTCATTTCCTGGTGGGTTTCGACAGGTATTTGATGAACTTCCTGCTTGATGCAACACTAGGTATGCTAGTCATTTGGGCCGCGGTCAAAGTTGCCTCCAGGATTGTGGAGTACAAGTCGTTCACACTTCTCACCTTCGGAGAATACGGTGAGTCTCTTGGTGTTATCTGTCAAACCTTTCAAAATTCAGCCATCTGTGAGATACTGTTCAGTAACTGTCTCATTGGATAGAGTTGTGCTGTTCATAAACCCGGGCCCAAGGGCTATAACCAGAAAGAAACTTCCCAACATTTCTCAACCAAGGGCTATAACCAGGTGATATATAGAATTTTTTAAGAAGGGCATTTCTTTGTTTCGCCACCGGAGGCCGCCATTGGCCCATTAGAATTGGAGCAAATCCAAAGATATTCAACATTTTCTGCTGGAGTTTGATGGGCTTGGTTGGCAATTGGGTGGGGTTAAGTTCTAGAAAATTGCTGCCCTCCATACATAACCAATCTTTCCTCATTGTGATTTGACTACTGTATCTGCGCATGGTTTCGGATTCATGGTACATTTTCAACTGATTGTTATGATCCAGGCAGATTGGGAATGCAGCTGTGCTATATTTGCTGGCCAGTTGTTAGTGTACTTTAGTTTCTAAGCTGTCTGACATTCTCTTTCTGTGTGATGACCTTCTGTGGCCCTGGCTGTAAAACCAATATTGAGTAATTTTGTTGCTTGTATAGAGTGGTAAACACACTCTGTAAACCCATTCAAAACTGTTCCAACTGAAACATTCAGCACTCATTTGCAGGCTTTGTCCTTTCCCTCCTTTAACCGTGTTCTCTGCACTGTTTTTCTAATCCGTGTCTTTCTGTCAACCTTTCCCCTCTGTCAGTCTGTCGGTTTGTCATTGTGCCTTGTTCCAAGGTGTAGAACGTTTTGTTAATGACAGGGACGTGTTCTTTCCGTGTGCTCTGTGATGACAGTGATGTAAATGGCTCACTTGAGACCAGTTTAGGCCAGAGGGTTTTACTCTGTACTGAGCCAGGCTCCCATGCTTTGAAAACCATAACAGTTGGCTAGATTCCAATATCCTCACATCTTCCTCCTTACTACAGCGGTGGATAGTGCTTGTCTGGGCGTTGTCTGGCAAATCTAGCCGGCTGGTTACACGTACTTACAAATGGTTAGTCAAATGTTGAACTCTTTGTTTATATTATTCTGAACCATCAATCCATTGCAAAGTCAATCCCATGTATATTGTTTTGCCATATTCTGAATGCAAGATTAAGTATTTTGGTGATTGTGTAGGCTATGTTGTGAAATGGGAATGGCCGTGTTTATTTTATTACCTATAATTTGTCATTTCGCATGCTTTGATATAGACCTACTTATATCATAAGTACACAGCAGTTTTTCCTCCATATGCTTCCCCGTTTCTGACATAAAATGGAACCTCAAAGTAATGTATCTGAGTTTTAACCACAAGTTGATAACGTTACCTTGTTACGTCCTTCAAGCAGGATGCCAGAGGACCCAGTGTCATCCCCTGGGCAGTCATTAAATAGTGGTTCTGTTTGGTCTCACCAGGTGACCCTCCCCAGACGGCAGCTTGGTTGGGTCAATGTGCTGTCTACCTGCTCATCATGGTCCTGGAGAAAAGCGTAGTCAGCTTGGTGCTACTCATTCCTGGGTGGTCCAATGTGAGTAGGCCTACAGTACCCAACACCTCCAGAGTTAGCGGCTACGCCTGAGAAAACTGTAGAGGAAGTATCAGTCATATGCTTTGTTCTCTATTTTCTGTGTTCAAAATCTCCGGGGACTTCATAAAGGCAACAAAAAAGTCGAGGCTGAAAAACAGAGGGAGGATAAAAGGTTTTAAACAGAAAAAAAAGAAAATGGTATTTTGAACATAGTGGGAAACTTTGGTTGCTTATTTGTTTGTTGCGATGGATCTCCTGCTCAAGCCATTTTGATAATTTGAGGGTCATGTTTCTTTTTACATTCTTTGATACATTTGACTTTTTCTCAGGGAGTGGTGTACTACGCACTGTTATTAACATAGCTCATCCCTGACTAATGAGAAACTTTGTCTCTCTGTCACGTGCGCTCCCATCTCATGTTTATTACACGGTGAAACGAGAGCAATAGAGAGGCTCATTCTATCGTGTTGCACAATAAAGGCGATGAAAATGTCGTTTTGACGACGTGTGTTTAAAGGCATGTCTTTGTTTTGACCCTGTCCGCTTCCCATCGGTCCAGTTGCAGTCGGTGCTGTTGGATTACATCCCGGACCCCCAGCTGGAGCTTGTGTTGGTCATGCTCATTGTGCCCTTCATCGTCAACGTGAGTCTAACCGTCAGTCTCAGCCAAAAACCTTGGGACGCCGCGTAAAACGGAAATAAAAACGGAATGCCAAGATGTGCAAATCATTTAAACCTTATATTCAATAGACATTTGTACGAATGTTGAAACTAATGTTTTTTCATTGTTCCTTGAAAAAGATTCCCACTTTTAATTTGATGCCAGAAAAACATTTCAGAAAAGCTGGAACAGGGGCAGAAAGACTGGAAAAGTTGTGTAATGCTAAAAAATAACCTGGTAAACATTTCACAACTAGTTAGGTTAATTGGCAACAGGTCAGTAAGATGGTTGGGTATAAAAAGAGCATCCCAGAGAGGAAGTCTTTCAGAAATAAAGATGGGTAACAGAGTAATGAACCTGCCCCTGTCCCAGCTTTTTGAAATGCACTTCTGGCATCAAATCCAAAATGGGCATGTGTTTTTCCAAAATCAATAACATTTCTCAGATTCAATATTTGATATGTGGTCTATGTACTTTTTGCAATGAAATATAGGGATAAATGATTTGCACAGCATTGCATTCTGTTTTTATTCAGATTTCATGCAGCATTCCAACTTTTTTGGAAATGGGGTTGTATGTAATGTCGTGTAAACGAAGCATCTCAGACTGTGTTGATACAGCCAGCATACAGTTAGTGTTTTTGGATGGTAAACGTGTTTCTAGGCTAGAGAATACGCATTATCATCGACCCGGTTTTGATACTGACTGCTATGGTTCCCTGTGTGGCACCCTGAAGTCCATCATGTTCTGGTTGGTGGACAGCCTGATGATGAGGAAGTACAAGATGCTGAAGAACCTGGACGACACATGCGAGTCCTGCTCCTCTGCCAAGAAGGCCGACGCTGCGTCGCCGTGGGTTCCGAGCCACGAGACCCAGGTGAGAGAGCGTTCTGGTTCACTGTAGAGGACCACAGGTCAGTGGTCTGTTGTCTAGCGCTACAGCTCTTTGGACCACAGGGATTACATTTTCATGACAGTGAAGCCCGGGGCTAAATCAGAACCTTTCCCACCAAACATCTCCATAATCCTCACGGGACACTAGCTGGAGACAAGCATGTATCTGCTGAGAAAGAATAGAAAACGGGAGCCTGTTTATTAGTTTTGTGTGCGTGTGCGTTTGTGTACCACTGTACTGATGAGCTGAAGTTGTCCTCACCAGTATAGTAAACCATGGCAAATCATAACCAGTGAGGATATTTTGCCAGTACTCACATAAATTGCTCTTTAGGCTTGGGGTTTCGATTTGGGTTATTATGGTTAAGATAATTTTTTATGGGTATAAATTGTGATCCCCAAAAAGTCCTCACGAGTATAGCGAAACAACTCTGATCTTTGTCCCTCTGTCTGTGATATTGCCTGTCTGCACCTGTTTTCTGTAACACAAACACACACACACACACACACACACACACATGGCTCTCTCTCAGTCAAACAGCCATCTGGCACACATTGTTGGCGTCCAGGAAAGTCTGAGTCAGGGAACTCTCCCTCTCTTTCTCCTCCTTTCCCCTTTTCTCTCCTGTTTTGTTTCTCTGTTTTCTCCCATCAGTCAGTGGTCTTTTTTCTCAGTGGGTCAAGTAGCCATGGTAGATCTGGCTGGTGGAAACTGAGTCATTCCTGAACATTAAAGTGGAGAGAAGAATGTCCCCATGTTCCCTGTTGTTATGGGAAATACAAGAATTGTTATTGACATTCCCTAACAAGACACAAGAGAGATGGGTGGAGAGGCGATGCTTCTGTGTTGTTGTGTGGTCATGTTGTTCCTCTTGTGTTGATAAGTCTGTACCCTGTGTGTTAACACTTCGTTTCACTGGGTCCGTGGTGAGTTAGTGGAAGGACGTTTGTTGGGAAGACTGTTATTGTGATGTGAATAGTCTTAAGTCATTCTGCTAGTCGTTGAATGTCTCCGGTGGGTGTTAAATTCTGAGGGCCTAGTTAAGTGGCTGTGAGGAGATAAGGGGGGTGGTGTTTCAGTCTAACAGAGGGCCTCCTGTGTTGGGGATTCAGAGAACTGACCTTCTACAAACCAGTCAGTGTGTTTCGGTACACTATCTCTCTCACTCTCTCTCTTTGTCAAAATTATTCTGACAGCGTATAAATGTCATTGTTCCCTCTATCTTTCTCCATTCCCCTCCTCCTTCCTGGGACTCGGCCAAGTAGCTACAAATCATCCCTTCATCCCAGGAGTAAATGTGACATTTGGGATATTTTTCCACTCAGTGATGTTATGGAAAGCCGAGTTGAACGGATGGAGGAACTAGAAAGAGGGAGGCATTGATAAAGATGAAGGGTTGGAGTTTGGTTGTGTTGGTGGAAAGACATTGTCTTCTCCATTTAAAGGGTTTTGATCGCTAGGGTGAAGGAGAATGGAGGAGTTATGTCTATACGTCAGCTAGAAGTTTGACTGGTCAGCTGTGGCCATATTGTTTTTCTGTATCCTAAAACACTTGACTGTTTGTTTTAGAATGGTTGGGATGCTGTATATGTGACTGTAGTCTGTATCCTGTCTCTTTCAACCTGTTTCTCTATGGAATAAAATAAACCCAGCAACCTCAGTCCAACCTCTCCCAGCGGGACTGAATTAAGATGTTCTGGGATTCATTTGGGATTGGCCTTCTGTCATTAACAGGGAAAAGCTGGGCAAGACTCCTATCTACCTTCAGCTGCTTCCTCCTTTATAACACTCACCCGTCTACAGAAAACCCACACACTGAAACACTCACACACACCTTCATGCTCTCACTACTGTACCCTTGGCCAACATGTTGATTATGTCATTTGAAGCTTTTCCATGAGCCTTAAGGAGTGGTTCCATTCCACTCCCATTGGTTGTCCTGACGTGGTGAAGCGGCGGTCTGGACGGGAGCTGTGGCGGTTATTACATTCTGTCAGCCAGTCAGTCTACCGTTGACCTCGCAGTAGTTTACTATTCACAGAAACACACTGGGCATCTCCAGGCTCAGTGACGTTTTTAGAAAATGTTGTTGGGTGGCGGCTGCCACCTCTTGTCACCCAGGTGGTTTCGCCAGTGTCACCAGGCTTCATCACGTACCTGATGTGCATATTTAGAACTCCTACATTGGAAAGAAATTCAGTTGATCTGGTATACCGTCACAATAAATATAAATTATTTTTATTTTTATTTTATGTCTTAAGAAAGATAATAGCAAAAATGTATGTTTAAGAACAGAATAGCAAATGGAACCAATCAGGCCTGTATGCATGAGGATTTTGTTCTGTTTGAGCTGTTAGTGGTCATTTAAAACAGAACCAGTGTGCATAATTATTAAATACTGTAAATATTTATTTACAAATATATGGATTGCATTATGCATTTATGTGTATTTCTTTTCATATATGTTATGTGTCATGGTATTGGCATACTGTCTTCTCAGGTATAGATAGTATTCTGACCTATTACATTATTCTCAATGTAATCTTGCCCTCAGTAATATATGTCTGAAATTAGTCTGAATTTATGACACTATCAGTAGGGCAGGAACAAGGGTAGTTCAACTCCTCTGGTTGTACAGTGGAGGAATGGGCTTAATATTAACAAATAATATGTCTGTAAAACTGTGCGGTACAGGATTGTATATAGAGATGTCTGAGAGTATAAGAACACTTAATTCACTCAATGCATCCACAACCCTGCTCTCCTAAACCAGCAGATAATTAACCTGTCCTGGAGACACCCAGCTGTCTCAGTGTTGTTGTAACCCTCAACTAGCTCACCTGAATCAAGTGCTTGATAATTAGTTGACAAGTTGATTCAGGTGTGCTACCTTTGATATACATCTAATACCTGGAATGGCTTGGGGGTCCCCTGGAGAGGTTTGTCACTTATCTAAGCTACTCAGCCCTTCATTTAGGAGCCGCTAGTAGTCCCAACATGACGACTGGCTGAGATCTAGATTGGAAAATCCATAGTAAAATGTAATTGTGCATATTATTCTGAAACCCAATCTCTGTATGCACCATAAAGGAGAGAGCGAGAGCAAGAGAGAGGTTATAAAGCATGGTTTTCATTGTGCAGCTTGAGGTCATGTCAACCTATTAATTATGAAAATATGAAGCTCTGTTACCTTGAAAGCCATGCACAATAAATCACAGCACAGCGTAGGTCTGTGTCTACGTTCTCTCCCAGCCTCGTGGGTGGAGGGCTTGGCGAGTAGAGCAAAACCAGTCATTACAGAATGCAGAATAATAACACTGTCAACACTTGTAGCCCATTACGAAAATTGATATAATTTTGCAGTAGATAAATCCTCAAATACAGCTTCTTCCTCCGTTGGTTTCTTCCTGGGCATAACATGTTGTAGGGTAGGCTATTGTATAACGTCACAATTTGCATTGATGGCAGAGTCATTAGAGGGACAATAGAACGCTAATTGCCAGGTTATTAAGACGTTAGAGAGTTATGTACTACCAACACTTGAGTTCCATTCAGCAAGTCTACAGGACAGATAGGAGATTACTGCCCTCAGTGGTAACATGGAGCTACACTGACACACTAATTAATACTGTCATTGAAACGGCCCTAGTCTTTACAATACTCTGCTCCTTCACTATCATACATGGCGGAGCAGTGGTCTAAATTATTTTCCAGACTGAGAGTAAAGCTGGAATTCTGTGCAGCAAAAACAGGGAATACCAGACCTCCACATTTTACATTTACGTTTGAGTCATTCAGCTGTCACTCTTATCCCGACCGTCTTACAGTTGATGTTTTGACCCGGACTGACCGAGTCAACTGGGCCGACAGCTTCTCACGTGTCACTGTCTTTGCAAATCTGATCCTTGATGTTTCTTCTCGTCCAGGAGCTGTTGACAGGCGGGACAGACACAGAGGAGGAGGCGGAGGAGGAGAATGGTTCAACAGTTCCAGGAGGCCCTGACGCCACCCTCCCAGGATGGGGAATCATGCCAAGCTGGGTGGAGGCGTAGCTCAGGTACTCTCCTCTATGATACAAGCTGGCCGGCCCACTTACACCCACACAGGCCCTCCTACACCCACACTCACATGTAGGCCCATCTACACCCACCCACATCAGCATGCAGGCCCACCTACACCCACACACTCACACACACATGTAGGCCCATCTACACCCACCCACACATATGTAGGTCCATCTACACCCACCCACACACAGGTAGGCCCACATACACCCACATCAGCATGCAGGCCCATCTACACCCACCCACCCACACGCACGCACAAAGGCCCTCCTACACCCACACACCCACGCACATGCAGGCCCATCTACACCCACACACACACATGTACGTCCATCTACACCCACACGCACGCACGCACACAGGCCCACCTACACCCACACACAGGTAGGCCCACCTACACCCACATCAGCATGCAGGCCCACCTACACCCACACACATGTAGGCCCACCTACACCCACATCAGCATGCAGGCCCACCTACACCCACCCACACACAGGTAGGCCCACCTACACCCACACACAGGTAGGCCCACCTACACCCACATCAGCATGCAGGCCCACCTACACCCCCACACCCACACACATGTAGTCCCAACTACACCCATATAAGCACGCAGGCCCACCTACACCCACACACCCACACACATGTAGTCCCAACTACACCCATATAAGCACGCAGGCCCACCTACACCCACACAACCACGGATTCCCTTCCAAGTCCCACATCCCAATGTATTGTAATGAAAATATGGCTATTATATGGTTATTAAGACAAGACAAGCATGTTTTAACACAGCAATGATGATAGAAGTTACCGGTAGAGTGTGTAAATATATCCTGTCTCTTGGGGTTAGGAAAATCCTGTTTTTTATTAAGAAGAGGTCTTTATGACACTTCACCTTCTAAAAAGTGACGCTAAAGACAACTTTACATCTCAAATGTTTTCCTTCATCATACAAGTTAGTGTTTTGTTGAAACCTCAACATGTAACATGTACTGGGTTAAGTCAAAAACAGGACATGTCTGTTTTGTCCTCCCTTCTGCCTCACACAGGCTGTGGATTGCTGCTGGAGCCCTTGTCTTCACCACTAAACAGTGTAAGGGCTGTTGTCAGGCTGTCGTAACGCAGCCAGAGAAGTTGGACAATAAAGTTTGATGTCTTTTATCTCACTAAGTAGGACAATAATAGTCTGGTTCAGACAAGACAGTGGTCTGCACTGTCTCCAGAGAATGACCAACGAGGTGGAAACGTGTGTTTTATGAGGGAACAGGGACACATGATTAAATCCCACTCATAGATGCACATCAGGGATTGATTAGGATTTATCCAAATATCTAGTATATGCTTTTTATTATTTCTGTAGCCTGTATTTTGTGTATTTTACTGAGACTCATACGTTTGTGGTTGAAGTTGTGATGGGATGTAACTAACACAGTCAATACAGACAATTACCTAAGGTACCAAAATGCACTTCTGTTTACCATTGTTTACACATGTTTATTCATATTTATGTATATTTTCTGCATATTTCCTGTCATACTGTACAGATCAGATACTGAGATGACCTGTGCCACGCTAGTTGAACATTAATGCAAATTCTTGGCCATCAAACATTTTTATATTTCATTTGAAAAGCTGCCTTGTTTTTTATTCCGAGGAATCTTGTGTTTTTGAAAACACTATGATGAACTGGTGGGTTTGTATAATAGAGATCCACTTGAATGTGCCATGTTGCTTTAATATATTCATGATTATCTCTGCTTGAATAAAGATGAGATTAAAAAGTAAACTGTCTTAACTGTTTCTCTGAGATAGATATATAGATATTTATAAAATTGATATGTTGATGTAAGAGCTCTTGATGGAAGAGCTCACCTGTGATCGCCAACTGACGACGGGTATGAAAAGGGGAGTGCTGTGGAGAGTGTTGTAGGCGGGGTTTCAAACTGGGACAGGTAGAGGAGGGGTTAGTTAAGAGGAGGGGTTATCACGGGTGACTAGATAGCATTAACCTATTCACTTTCCCAGTGAGCACGTAAACATAGCATGCAGAGAGTATTCCTTCAATGAATAAGGCAGAGGTTCAATCCACGTCATGAGATTTAGACAATGTGGCGTTTGTGCATTTACGGTGAATGTGAGTGTGGCCTTTTAAGGCTAAGTGTCTACAGCCTGTTAATGGATGGAACTCTGTTTGATGGCTATGAGCAAGCACGGTACTGTTTCTGGGTCAGTCCTGCATAGCCCACACCCAGTACAAGACATTGTCTACTATGTATATGTTAAGTGTTATTATCTTGGGCGGAACTACTCATTAAGTAAGCATTAGTCTTCTCAATCTACAATAGTGAAAAAATGGGATGTTTTTTTAATTCTTTTACACAAAAACATTCATCCTCTTCGATAAAGGTTATATTTACAGTACAAATAACGGTATAAAATGACACACCAAACAATGTCCTTATTTCCATTATATTAAAAATAGTATAAAAATATATTCAAGATTATTGATGTTTGGCTAATCAATCCAAGTGATCCTTAGGAAAAACTGAAGAACTACTGGAGGTGGCAGCAGAATGTGTGTTGAAAGTACAGATATACATAGTGATAGAGGCCCTATGGCTTCCAACATTTAAAACAGTCCAAAGGATGGGACATCAAGCTTCACTGGCTGATCCTTTCTCATGTCAGAGATCAGAGATCAGCCAATTAACTATACTTGTGAAGTAATGGTCTGTTTTAAAACGGTGATCGCCAGTGTAGATGAGGATGCACTCTATGCATTTCTATGGCTAAAAAGGTGTAGGGGGCAAGGGTAGATGGAGTTGGAAAAGATTTTGTATTTTGGATAAAAAACACTTTTTAAGGATTTGTGGGATTTAACAGATTTAAACTCAGACACTATGAAAAGTGTTTGTTGGCTAAATCTGTATTTGGGCGTTAGTTCATGTGTGGGCTGGACAAGTCTTTTTTGCAGGCTCCTGATTGGCTTCAGTTTCAGGCTTTGTTACTTCCGCGGGGCCAATCGGCCAAGTCGAACAGGTGTGACACCACATAGTCCTCATATGTCCCGTCGATCAGCTTGGCTGCGTTGTTCCTGGCGAACCAACAGTTGACAGTCTGACGTCCACCGTAGATACGCCGAGTCTTCTGGACCACCGGCACAGAACGCCCCTTGACCTTCAGGATGTGTGTATGTGACGAGGTCCTGTTGCCTCCCATTGCTGTATTGTTTCCAGGTAGATACGCAAGTCCCACTTCCTCATGCAGGAATTGACCTGGAAGAAAACCACCAGAATGTCACAAAAGAACAGAACCACAAAGCGAGGCAAACCATTGCTTGTCCTTATTAGGGCCTTAATCCATTTCCCAGCAAGACCCCGTCCCCTACATCCACTAGTAGTTATTGATACCTACCTAGTAGTCCGTGAGAGTCATGTGACAGCCCCTTGCTGTTGGAGATGTAGAACCCCAGATGGTCTCTCTGGTACGGAGCGGGGTTCTTGTACAGATGCATCAGTATGACAAAACGAATGGTTCCTCCGATGGTCACGGTCACATTTGACTTGCCCGCTATCGCCACGGCCAGCCCGCCGCTCTCCACCGACGCGGTGGTGTCGCAAGGCAGGACCAGGCGGTCGCGTCCGTCCAGGATGACCTTCTTAGGGGTGACCTCGATGTAAGCCCGCTCGGGGCGATCCACCACGATGGTAACGGTGCTGAAGTAGGTCCGCTGCTGCTTGTGGCTACCCGGTGGTGGTGGGGCACCGATCAGCTTACCGTTCACCGTCACTCCTGGAACCACATCCATGCCGTTAACCGCTCGATAAAACGAAGCAGAGCTTGTCAATTGGCTCGGTGAGAGATCACACCAGGAAGGTTCTTTAGGAATACATCCGTTAACACATTGGGATGAATGTGTGTGCTGTCAGGGAAATCATTTCTTGTGGTATTAAGTACAATCAGACAGCAAGACAGCATTCATTTTATATGACCCTTATTGTGCTAGAGAATGAGTAGTACCGTAATGAGGTGTGTGTATGTGATGTAACTTGTCATATTTATGTTGTGGACTGTGGTATAATGGATGAATGAAAACCCACCACCAAACATTGATCCTATTTCAACATCCGCAGTTGTCCCAGAGTGCATACATTCTTACCTGAGTGTTTGTGGTCAGTCACCATTCTGAGGATGTGTCCTGGCTCTCCGTTAATGTTGAAACACACAGTCAGTTTACTGAGCGGGATCTCTACCACGAAGTGGGGGTCACCATCCGCTGTGGCATGGACGAGGGGTGAAAGAGATTTTCAAAACATGAAGAGCTGTGAACTTCTAGTCACATATACACAGATATACCATCAGATAGCCTAACAATATGAGGAAGTTAGACATTTCCCTCGCTTGGTCTGTGAGAGCTGGTGCTAATTGGAGATCCAGAAGATGAGAGAGCACCAATAATGACAGGGTCATCAGTCTTAAAAGTCTGTGATGGCAGCTCTCGTTTCCTACTCAGTGTTATGTCACGGCTACATAAAACAACTCTGTGTGTGTGTGTGTGCGTGTTTGTGCGCGCATTCCCATGACTGCGTGGTTGTCCAATACCAGTCCTGGGGCAGGTACTTCCATGTCCCTGTATACATTCCAGACTTCAGGTCCAGAGTACAGAGGCTTCCCTGACTCTTGTCTAATGAATGATTACTGTTGGACAGTGCTTCAAATTACAAGCCACCCACCCAGAGAGAACAGAGTCTAGTGGACGTTTACCCAACCTCCTCTCTTTTCATGTCCTCTTACAAAGCCTCACAACCACTAACCTGATGTTTTGGAGATGGTAACAGACTTTTTGACTGGCCCCTTCACAACATCACCTGAAGACGAAACAGAGTTAAATATTCAATTGTCAAATGACTTCTTGTGCTATTTTCCCTGATGTCTGAACTTGACTATCGCCATTGACATACCACACATCGATAACATTTCATAGATAAAATGGATTGTCAGAAACAGAACCTTTCTGACCCGATGCCTTGGTAACTGCAGAACCTTGGATGCCCAGCTGGTCTTTCTTCAAGTGCAGGCTCTGGGCGGTGTGTTCTTCCATTTCGGTCACCTCTGACAGCTCATTGGCTGATACAGCATACTTATCTGTTTCTGTGGTTGCAAGGGTGGGAGTGGGGTTGTCCTTGGCCATGGTTCCGTCAGCGAGCACTTGAGGTTTCTCCACCACCAGGGAGGTGAGGGGGGTGAGGAAGTGGTAGGTCAGGGATAGGTTAGTTGCCTGCTGGGTATGCTCCTCTCTCTCACTGCTGGTCTGGCTCTTCAGCCTGGACCTCAGCCCCTCCTTAACACTGAGGAAACCCCAAACGCGCTCCACAAAATCCTCCGCCACTGACCCCGCCTCTGTCCCCATGGCCCCTGGCCCCGCCCCGGCCGCTGCCTCCTTCACGTGCCGCTCCGTCTCCGCCTCCCGTTGCCGTAGCGCTACGTCCGTCTCCAGAACAATGCTTTTGTCGCTGTTGCTGGCGGTGACCTGGACGTGCAAGGATTCGGCGCTCTGGTTGGTCAGTTTGCCGGCGATCACGATCTCGGATCCGTTGAAGTAGTTTGTGAAGAGGTGCTGGGTGACGTACTGGACTAAGTCCTCTGTGTAGTTCACCCTGATATCAGACAGCAGTGGAGTGCCTATCTCATCATAAAACCTAGACGGACAGAGTGGGGGACGCAGAGGGAAAGAGGGGTAGGTAAGAAAGGGAAAAAAAGAGGGTGTGAACAAGAAAGTTTGGGAGAAGTGAGGAGTAGCAGAAATAATAGCCAGGGTGTTATGGTCATCTCTGCCATTTTAACTGAATTAGTTCACCACGGTTCAATATGCTATTTAGAGAATCCACCTTTCTCACCCCTAATCTCTGGCATATCATGGACTCAAGGCAAGATGTCTGGGCAACTTGGCAACGCGCTCCTGGGTCTAAAGTGTGTGGAAACTCAGTTCTCTTCATGATCTCTTCAGTATGTATACATCCCCAACTGGTTTTCTGTTTTACCTCATCATTAATTCTACCCAGCTGGTGTCCCAGGTCTAAATAAGTCACAGATTAGGTGGTTGCAGTGAAAACAATGTAAACGGCTTGAGGTAACAGTTGGAATACCACTGGTGTCGAGAATAGTACCTTTTGGGATTGTTTGCTGTGGGTTTTTTGGTCAGCCAAGCCCAGGCTTTGGACTGTTGCACCTTGAACTTCCTCACCTCTCCAACTGTGTGTTTGCTCAGCTAGGTTTCTCGTGCTATTATCTCAGGAGTGTCTCTATTGAACCCCCTAGACATACTCAGACGGCCCTTTCACAACACACATTCCACACTTCACACACTAAACACACACTTCAGAGAAGTGTCCGGTAAAGTGTGTCTAGGTATTGGTTAGGAAGATGGACATTTAAGAGTTTATTTTCACTTCTCTTATTTACTCGCTTTTCTCACCATTTGGGATTCTCTCTTTCATTTGATTCTAAAATATCCAAGTCCCTTCCCTGTATTAGCCAGGTACTGAATATCGTACCTGTACATCGTCATATGTTAAATGTAGGTTATGCTGTTGGCTCACTTTGGCTTTCGCGGTAAATGCGTTGGTGCTGACAACTTTCCTTGTTGGTCAAGCGGACAGCCACAACTAGCACAGTTAGCGCCCAATGTTAGTACGTTTTCCTCACCCTTTAAGCATTGCACTGGCGTCTGAATCCTCGTGAATCCTCCGCGTCATCCCGCAGTTCTCCAGGGCCATGCGCTCCAGGAGTCTGTAGTCCACGTCATTCCCGATCCCGATGGTGAACACGCAGAACCGCTCGTTCACCGCCGCTCTGGTGTTGCTGAGGATGCTGGGAGACCGCCGCTCGCCGACCGTGGGCCGCCCATCCGTTAGGAAGATGATCAGGGAGACGCTGTTGTGGTTGGCTTCTGGAACGTTGTTCAGGTGGTTGCTTAGCAACGTGGAACCCGTCTGCATGGCACTGTCGATGTTAGTACCTGGTAGTTTAAAAAAAAGATTTTTATTGACACTTTACTTGCTATACTTTTACTTACAAGTGCCTGCTAACATCCCTTCAGGTCAAACCACAGTATTAGTATGAACACCTCAGATAGAAGATCTGTGGGGGCAGCTCATCATTTACAAAATACTTAGCATTTCAGAAACGGACTCAGATTGATTAATTAGCAGAGGATTATCTGTGTCTCACCACCAGTGGGATGGAGCCCATAGATGAACTTCTTGGCGTCTCGGACAGTGAGGGGTGTAACAGAGACCAGATGCTTTGGTTGCCACACCTTGATACGGCTGGAGAAGCTGACAAAGTTGAAACGGTCACTTGGACGCAGGTCGCTCAGGATGGTGAACAGGGCATCCTTAGTCTGAGAGATAGACAGAGGTGGTAAAGGGGGACGAGGACAAGGTAGAGGGCCGAGGAGGAGACACAGAGCGTGACAGAGTAGTGGGAAAGAGACCGACCATTAGAGTTTTGCTTCAATCAAAAAATTGCCCTGAATAATTGAAACACATTAGGATTTGACACCGAGTGAGTGACACAAAAACTCCAAGAAAAGCTTTCCCCAAAAAAGAGCTTTGTCATATGGGCAACAAAAACATAACATCCAACATCCTATTATTTGTAAAAATCATTGTTTCAAATGTTGTGGCCTTGATTTCTGTTAGCACCCACATAAGATAACTTGTTAGCATTAATACTGTGGTAGTCAACATGTGGTAATGTTGTAGTCATGGTTTTTCTTAGCATCAATATACACACCATGATGTGATTTTCTAGTCGGGGGTTTTGTTAGCATCGACATAATCACCATGGTGTAATGTAGTCATTGTGTTCATGAGCAGTACTGCTGTTGTTCTAACTCTGTAATGGTTGGACTGTAACATTACGCTGACACTCAAAGGCCCAGCCCTTTGGAACAGCTGTCAGATGTCTAGTTTCGAAACTCAAAATGCTTGCAAAGACACCGCAGAGCACCGTATCAGTGCTATGTACATGGATGTATATTTAGTAAAGGATGAAGTCTAAGAGGTCACCAGATTACTGAGGGTCAGAGGATCTAACTGAGCTCTCTTCTATAGGGAGAGCTCAAAGCACCCATGTTCTCTATGGAGATCTGTAGAAGGGAACTGGCTGGGCTCAAGGGGTGATGATGCTGCCATACGGAGTGTTTCTGTTTTTCTAGAGACTGATTCCAGGACAGCTTTTTTTCTGAAGAACTCAGAAGGTTGTATTTGCAAGACGTCACAAACAGATCTAGAACCGGGCTAGCAAACTTAGCCTTTCCCCCACATAATAAATACAACTGTGAGTCTGTATCTGTGTTCTGGTGTCGCCACCCTGTTGTTACCATTTTCTTTTTTTTTCTGGATCAGCAGTAGAACAGCTGGTTTGTTGAGGCATCAAATGGAACAAGGGGGATTATAATGGAATCCCTCAGCAGGAAGGATCTGATCCCAGATCAGATATTCACAGACCAGTGTGAGAGTGTTCCGCCAGAAGGGCAAGAGGAGGCAGAAAGTAGGCTGAATTCATCATCCGCTGTTACAATGACCCAGGATCTGTCAGAGGCTCTATTGAGTAATCACATGGCTGTGCAGGCGGGAAGTCAAATCGGATTGGGCTTCCCCTGGATTTTAGCCCCGGATTGGGCTAAAACCCACCGACTGCCTGTCTGTTATGTGCGTGCGATCACTGTATTGGGTGGGAAACTGGGTTTAAAGGTAAATTGACAAGAAGCAGACACTGGTGTGTTTATTAACTAACCTGTTTCATTTTGGTCCCAAGCATAGAGGCGCTGGTGTCTATAACAAACACCACGTTCTTGGGCACCACTGGCAGGTCCTTGGGGGCGAAGTAGTGGACAAAATGGCCGTTGAGAACCTGGGAGACGTAAGTAGGAAAGAACGACTTAAATCTTAGTAGCAATGAGCAGGGGAAAGTGTCCACAGGGTTCTAGATGATGTTGGGCGGGTAGCATGACCACAGAGCGGGTGGATTAAGTTCTTGGAATTGATTTATGGGTAAATGAAGGCAGTTGGATTGGGATTGCTTAGTGAGTGAGAATGACACATGTATGTAAATCCTGTTTGATCCTGGATGGATGAATGCAGTTTGAATTTGAACTGTGATGTGGAGATGTCTATGTGTGGACCGGCTCTGTCATGACACATTTACACTAGTTCTGAGAACGTTGTAAGTGTGTGGGTATATGTGTGTGTCTGTCTGTGTGTTTGCTTGTGTGTAAAATCGAACCTGTATGTCGCCTATCCCCAGTTCTCTCTCCACATCGTAGCGCACCACAAAGTCTCCCAGTATGCCGCTGGTGGTGATCTTGGCCTGCTGAACAATGTTGGGGCGGAAGCTGATCGTACTGAATGTTTTGTTCTGCTTGATGACTGTGGACACGGGTAGCGCAGACTTGACTGCTGGGAGGAAATGGAGGTGTGTGTGAGGAACAAGATGAGGAGAGTGTGTTTGTGTGTTAGTATACACAGTGTGTGATTGTGTGTGTTTCAGATCTGTGAACATGCCGGGATCGGATGTCCCAACAAAAATAGTCAAACCTGAAAAATGGGTCTCCACAAAGTTTTTGGCACATCCCTGCTTGGGGAATGCAACTCAGGGGTTAGGTATCCAAGCATTGGGTGTGTGGTATATGGCCAATATACCATGGCTAATTGCAGTTCTTATGTACAACACAATGCCTGTATGTATAGCCGTTAGCGGTAATACAAAATATTGGCCATATACCTCTGCATAACTCGATATGCATTATTGATAATATAAACCGGTTACACACTCCATTTCATAACTGTGGTGTACTGTCCTATATACCACAGCTTATATCCAATCAGCATTCAGTTCTCAAACCACTTGGTATACTCTTTTCAGTTCTGTTAGATACAGAATATTAAACACCAATAGACAAATCACACACAGATGAACACTCTGTTCATACCTGGTATCTTGGCTCCATTGGCACCATTTGTAACTAGGCCGTTGCTCTTTCCATTACGTAGCGGCAGCACCTCCAAATAGGTGATGGTGGAATGATCCACAATTGTAACATCAACTCTGAGACGGCTGACTAACTGCAGGGGTCTCAGGCTGGTCACGTGCTCGTACCTTCCCAGCCTCCTCTGGAGCAGCTCCTCATAAGTTAACATGAACACGCCCCGATTACGACCTGGGATGTTGGCCACCATCCGGAAAACCTCCATCTCCACTTCACTACTGCGCCAGAGAGAAGCGAGGAGGAATGGGAAAAAGAAACGAAGAGAGAGAGAGGTGTGGGGAAGAAAAGTAGGGGAGTATTGAGATGAAGAAAAGAAAATTGAGTAGAGGGGAACGGGGAGAGGAGAGGGAGGTGGAAAATGAAATGAATCATTCCAAGTATGTATGACATCATGACTATGGAAGGTCAGTGATGGCCAGAAGCTCTCCTCATAAGACTCAGCCCAGGACGCAGACCTGGTTAGACACAGCCCTGGACCCAGGACTGATTAGACGCAGCCCTGGACCCAGGACTGGTTAGACTCAGCCCAGGACGCAGACCTGGTTAGACACAGCCCTGGACCCAGGACTGGTTAGACTCAGCCCTGGACCCAGGACTGGTTAGACTCAGCCCAGGACGCAGACCTGGTTAGACTCAGCCCTGGACCCCGGACTGGTTAGACTCAGCCCTGGACCCAGAACTGGTTAGACTCAGCCCTGAAACCTTTATATACTGTATCACTACCTCCCGTTCTCCTTTACTCTCTCTACCACTCTTCCCTCCACTTTTCTTTCCTTCTTTCTCCATCAAATTGTCATCCTATCTTAGTAAATTTAGTTTGGTTCAAAATTTAAGTTTAGTGGACTGGTACTTGATGTTACCAGAGAAAGAGAATCCTTAATCATCTGTCTCAAGCTATGATCCAGCTGCTCAGTACCATGTGTCTCACTCAGCTGTGCACATGGTCTTCTGTCAGAGAGCTGTTTAAAAGAAGCTTTTAGATGGTGAACTGTAAAGACACACACACACACACACATACCTCAGTTCACCTGCTTCCTTGTTCTTAGGTTTGGTCTCACCCTCCTTCCCCTGTTTGAACTTCTTCTCCTTAGGCCTGACCTCGCTCGGGTAGACACGCCCCCCAATAATCCTGCATTCAGAGTAGAAGTACGAGATCAGGGGTTAAGACTGGGGTTTATGACCAGGACCCTCCTAGTAGGTTGGCTTTCATTGCAAAACTCTCCTGAAAACTACACCTGAAGACATACTGGTAGGCTTTCAGAATATTTCAGTAGTATTTTTATTTAAAACTAAACAGCCACCTGAATACCACATGACGCCTTTCACAGGCTTGTTCTGAGGCTTTCTGGTCTAAGCTGTCACACACGGTCCAGTGAACAATATAATGATGTAGATGAATGGAGGATGGTGACCATAACAGAGTTAATGACAGGATATTCCTCTGCTCCGGAGAATAGCCATAGCACCTTAACAAACCTCTCCTAGCAACAGAAGCCTCATAAAATCGGAAGAGGGAATAGATGACAAAGATCGAGGAAAGAGTATTCATTTCAACCAGGGACAGATAATATATATATATATAATACGTGAATGGAGCTGGTCCATTGGCAAGGGATCACTGAAATTATTTGGCTATCATATATAATTATCTTAAAACAAGTGTATTGAATCTGAGTCACATTATTTGACCAAGTATGCAATTATCTATTTCAGCTGTACAGGTATTTTTGTCTGATTCAACAAAAATGGCAATGCGCAATTGTGCATCACTTGCGCTTTGCATTGACTTACATGGTGAAGTTGGACACATAGGCATTCTTAGGAATCTGAAACTGGAAGACGCCATCCGCGGCGGCGGAGTGCCGGTTGAGCATGATGCACGAAACCGCCGTGAACGCGTACCGAGAGATGATAGTGGTCTTCACCGACAGCTCCTGAATATGCGGTTTGGTCTCCTGCACGTTGGGGAGAAAACGCATGCAAACCGCACATATACATCTACAGTTTCGGTAAATTGTTCTAGTTTCTACAGGTTAGGTAAGTTTGCAGTTACGGTGGGTTTAACTAGATTTAATAGATTGATTCCGTTCATGTCTCGATAGTTCATTTCCCGTCCATTTCAAAATCTAACATTTAGGATTGTATTTCTGGATAGATGTCCATAACATTAGTCTTGCCATTTAACAAAGCGCATAATGCGTATATATTAATGTTTATGTGTATATATTAATAATATTGTTATTTGTAATAACATATTTGTAATCAATAATTAAGATACGTTAATTAATAGAGAACTGTATACAGACAATACATGTGGATGATACACAGTTTAGCAAGCTAGTAAACATACAAACCCGCAATCACACATTAGCGCAAGTACCCAAAAGTGGAAACATACATTCTACACAAGGCATCTTTACCTTAGTAAGCATCGTTTTCACCTGGCGAGGCACTCTACGTGGAGCCTACAATGGGAAAACAAAAATATTTCTTAATTTGTCCTATATTTAAGGAACCCAAATAAGATACACAATATTAACTTTGACAAATAGTTCATAGATAAAGTGACACTCACTATTCCAAAATCAAATTCAGCCATGTCGGGAAAAATATCATCATCAATATCCTCAAACTGTCCAAAAACGCATGGACTGAAACTTAAAAATAAAGTCAAAAACTTCATAATGATGTCCATATCCATTTACAATAGCAACGAATAAGAGTGCATATTTCAAGAGCGAAGCACACGAGTCTGGCGTTCGTTCGGAGTCGATGGGTGACTGAAGACACTAAACACGCCCACCCGCAGAGAGATGCAGAGAGTTGTCCCTTGACACTATGTTGCTCTCCCAGCTGGAATAGCCTAGTCGGGGTTGAGGAATCCGTGCTGGGGGAAAGAGCGCCAAGCCCGGGTCTCACGGGCACGCTACTATTTGGGCAACAATGGTCAAACACTCCAAAGCCCATTCATTATCAATCATTGTTCATGGTTACCCCCCACAAATCACTGACATTCAAGGACAATATAGTTAATCGTTTGCCTTGAACTCTTAACAGTTAATAGTTTTCTTAGAAACTCCCCATGAAACTGCAATTATAGTAGAATTGAGTTAGCAGTCCAGCCTACTGTTAGAGTTCAGTAAAGAAATTCCAATAACATTTTAAGGAAGTGCCATTGTGTGAACTATATTCAGCGTTACAGAGAATGTAAAATATGTAATTTAAAAATTGCCAAGGCAATCAGTTAGTTAGACACTAACTGAACTAACATTCCCATTTTAAGGCCATTTGTGTGACCTGAAATGTAAAAAGACTTTGGCAGGCAATTAGTTCACACTATCTGCTGTGATTTCTATTTTAATATGGTGGAATCATTTTTTTTATAGTGTTATTTTTTACCCCCAGAATGTCTCTTTGTGATTAAAGAGTAACATTTGGCACCGGGTATGTACACTGAAGAAAAACCTACACACATCCAAAGGATTATTAGGAACACCTGTTCAATTTCTCATTAATGCAATTATCTAATCAACCAATCACATGGCAGTTGCTTCAATGCATTTAGGGGTGTGGTCCTGGTCAAGACAATCTCCTGAACTCCAAACAGAATGTCAGAATGGGAAAGAAAGGTGATTTAAGCAATTTTGAGCGTGGCATGGTTGTTGGTGCCAGACGGGCCGGTCTGCGTATTTCACAATCTGCTCAGTTACTGGGATTTTCACGCACAACCATTTCTAGGGTTTACAAAGAATGGTGTGAAAAGGGAAAAACATCCAGTATGCGGCAGTCCTGCGGGCGAAAATGCCTTGTCGATGCTAGAGGTCAGAGGAGAATGGGCCGACTGATTCAAGCTGATAGAAGAGCAACTTTGACTGAAATAACCACTCGTTACAGCCGAGGTATGCAGCAAAGCATTTGTGAAGCCACAACACGCACAACCTTGAGGTGGATGGGCTACAACAGCAGAAGACCCCACCGGGTACCACTCATCTCCACTAGAAATAGGAAAAAGAGGCTACAATTTGCAAGAGCTCACCAAAATTGGACAGTTGAAGACTGGAAAAATGTTCCCTGGTCTGATGAGTCTCGATTTCTGTTGAGACATTCAGATGGTAGAGTCAGAATTTGCCGTAAACAGAATGAGAACATGGATCCATCATGCCTTGTTACCACTGTGCAGGCTGGTGGTAGTGTAAGGGTGTGGGGGATGTTTTCTTGGCACACTTTAGGCCCCTTAGTGCCAATTGGGCATCGTTTAAACGCCACAGCCTACCTGAGCATTGTTTCTGACCATGTCCATCCCTTTATGGCCACCATGTACCCATCCTCTGATGGCTACTTCCAGCAGGATAATGCACCATGTCACAAAGCTCGAATCATTTCAGATTGGTTTCTTGAACATGACAATGAGTTCACCGTACTAAAATGGTCCCCACAGTCACCAGATCTCAACCCAATAGAGCATCTTTGGGATGTGGTGGAACGGGAGCTTCGTGCCCTAGATGTGTATCCCACAAATCTCCATCAACTGGAAGATGCTATCCTATCAATATGGGCCAACATTACTAAAGAATGCTTTCAGCACCTTTTTGAATCAATGCCACGTAGAATAAAGTCAGTTCTGAAGGCGAAAGGGGGTCAAACACAGTATTAGTATGGTGTCCCTAATAATCCTTTAGGTGAGTGTATATAGCTATTACACACAGTAAATGTATTAATCTATGCATTTCAGCTGACTAATCATAATGATCTCTCATACAAGAAATCCTGTTATGGTGTGTAGAAAAACAAATAATAAGTGTGGGAAATATGAGGACATTTGGTATGCTGGGAAAAGAGATGGTACCTTAAGCTAACAGCTCCATTGACCTATGTTGTAACTTCACCAAACATACATCCAATCTACTAACATTTTGTTTCATTGGTTGAGAAATCATTCAAATGAGACAGAAGGCCTGTAAAGACAGAGACAAAATCATAGGCGCTATGAAACTCAGTCACTGATGCATGTACCATCTTGGTGTAATCAACCGAGAAATCAGCCTAACTAGCATCCAAGACCAATAGCCGGCCCAAAACTCAATCTGCGAATGGTTTATGTGACGATAATGAGTTGGACACTAAACAGACGTGAGCTCTCACAGATGATTGTTGTAGCAAAAGTATAGAATTTGGAAGGAAAGGGAGGACAACAATTGAATTAATTAGGGGTCTTATTGAGTAACTACCTGTTACCCTGACAGTTTCTAATACATCCAAAGGCTCCAATCTTGACTTAACCATCCAGCGGACCGACATTCTGTATCTAGCTTGAACGCACCCATTGTGGTCAACCATCACCTCCACCAAAAGGCCAACCTCTGAGGCTGGTGATCATCCATTCCTGGTGATTCAGAGGAGCTAAAGTCACCGTACAGGCTTCCAAGAATGTCTGCACACCCAAGGGGAATGCCACGTTCTTCTATTATAAAGGTGAGGCTGGAACTATACATCTGAAGTTTGATGAGTTAATTAAAGTGCTCTTGGACCCATGCATGTTTTTTTTCTAATCCCCATAAGTTCCTTTACCAGGGTGTTTTATGCTATTTTTACTCCCCAGCAGACTAACAATGTCCTACATAAAGCAAAGAATTAGAGCCATACTCTTTGACCCAATACTTTTCCATCTTACCAGTGAATCAATCTGATTTCAACATGTCCTCAACTAGAGAGAATGCAGGTAAGAGTATGCCGTGCAAAACAATCTTGAATTAATGAGAAAATGATTAGGATGGGAAAATAAATAGTTCTTTGATCATTACTCATTGTCCTCCAATAAATAGAAGCATTTGTGCCCTGACATTTTGGGTTGTTTTCTCCCACAAAAGACTGATCTACAAGATGGGTTAATGAAGGGAATTTTTATAGTTATCCTTATAACATGCCTGGTGGTCACACAAAATTTGGTAGAATTAATCTAGGTCATTTCTCATTCCATCATTCAGTTGGGAATTGTGGCCTATAAAAGAAACAAGTGTATACATTTTTTTCACTCATTCTTTATTCAATACAAGCTTCTATTGCAAGCCACTGGGTTTTGGGCCACACAGAAAAAATGCCAAACAAATAGATAACTGCATTTTCCAACAGCAAAACATATTGACATACTGTACTAATGACATTGATGCAATTTGTCTCAGAAAATTACATCTTGTCTTAGAATTACATCTGTAACTCAGTTCTCAAATAGGTATTGGTCTTTTTTTTTCTTTCTACCAATATACTTTCAATTATCTTACCTTCATCATTAAATGGCAAATTAGATATACATCTTTCAGTTAATAATGAATTATCAATTGATATTGTAAACATTCAAGTGGACACTGACACCTTGTGGCTGATTACATTCACATTGGAACCTGCACTAACAACTCTTGGTTTGACTTATTTTCTTTCCCTTTTATAAGTATTCTTGACTGAGAGATCGTCTGCTTGTTCATATTTCCTAGTTCTTGACAGTGCCATTTTTCACTTGTTTGACTTTCAACAACTGCTATGAACGTATTAGCCTATGTTGTTTCCTTTTTCTTGTCATGGTCTTCAAAACATGTTGAAAACAAAATTCTGCTCTAGTGGAATAATGTATTGAAGACAATGAAAAATTAAAATTTGGATTTAAAACGGATTGCCATATGATGCATTTTCTTAAAGTCTGTTGTTTACATTTTGCTTGGTTTCAGCCAGTGAATTCAACAAACCTGATGATGGTATCAGTGGGCCTGTTGTGAAGAAAAACAACAAGACTACAGAACAGACCAAAACACATCCCAGGGTCTTTTCGGAACATGAACAATATGTTAGGAAAAGCACAAATCAGTAAACACAACCGCAAAGCATCCTGGGATGAGGCTCAAGAAGAGAATATAGGACAGCACTTTTGCAGCAATGACAATATATTGAATCAGCACTTAGATTGATCAATAAATAGCCCTACTCATGGTCTTCTGGAATGAAACTTGTTGTTAAAAGAGGACTTTATATGGTGGGCTACTATCTTGAATGTATATTTCTTTTGGGCTGGGATCCAAACTTGGCTCTTGCCATTGTGCAGTTTCTACTGGCTGTCCGGGAAGGTAGGCAACAGAGATTCCATTTTAACCCAGGTTTGTTTGCTTAAAGCCCATATTTTCAGCCACCAATATCAACTAGGGACATTTTGTTACCACTCTGGCCCGGAGTTGGGGTATTATATGGGCTACAGTACCTGTATGCTATGCATACTGAAGAGACCACAGAAGCACATTGAAACCATGTCATGGCCTGTCAGCACAGTGTAAAGTGCTCATTGCCAGCATGCATTTCTTCCTGCTCAAACACCTCATAAATGTGTGGCAGCATCACAGCAGTATTGAAGGCAGTGTAATGCTACAGCTACATACAGACGCACAGTATACCCGGGGTGGGCTTCTCCAGAGAGCTTGAGAGAGACAATATAATTGGTGAATGTGTAACCACACAAATGTCCGAACATTGGCAGCACCGCACATGGATAATCTGTAGGTTTCAGTGAATGACCTCATGGCGAGAAGGCTACAGTATCATTTAAATCTGCACGACCTGCCAATGGTATGGAATATCCGTTCGATTGTTTGTACGTGTTGCGGGCCTCAAACCTACATTCATCAGATAGAACTCCAGCCCTAAACTGTGTTTTTATCTAAACTTGTAAGATCTCCAATATGCTGTATTTACCCTACTACACCGCAGGTCAAGTTTCAAAGTATCCCTCTGGGGGTTACGTGAAACAACAAATATTGACCTGGGGGCAAGCGTCTATCAGCACTCGATGGATTTTCAACCTTCATTTGGGGATTTCTCTGCTCCCTTTTGAGTCCAAGCAGTAGACTCTCTGTCTGTCCGTGTGTGTTCATCGCTGAGCTGTTCAGGAAACTCCTGGTCTACTACATTGAGGCCTGGAGCCATGAGATGCCTGGCTCTCTTCTTCGGCCTGCTGGTCCTACAACAAGGCCACTGCTTTGAGTTTGTGGTGGAGGGAGAGTGGGAGACTGAAATGGTGAGGTTGGCTATATTTCACTCTCAACTGACAATACGATTGGTTTATGTGTACTGTTGACACAGCTTTTTTCCAACTGTGTTTATTGATAGTATTCCTTCTATAAAAACATTCATTGCTCCATGTCTATGCGATTCATTAATGTAACGTAATTAATGTAAAACATTGTTTCTGTGTCATTTTGCCAATGGGACAATTGTTATACCAGCCATTAGAGGAACAACATGGAAGATTCACGGTGAGATTCTTTTTATTTGGTTTGAAACCACTTCCAACCTGATATAATATTTTTTATGGATTATTTTCTAACATTGGAGAATAGATGTATTTATTTGAGTGCTTAAGAGTAGAGTGTCTTTGTTGACAGAATAGAGGGTCTAAATGCTTCATCAGTACATATGCATCAGGGTCAATGACTCTGACCACAGGCCCAACCAAGGCCAGGATCACATGCATTTCCTATACATTTATTGTTTTTTATTCAATATCTTCTCCTAAAGTACAACATTGTATTCCTTTTTTTCTTTCTATTTCCATAGTTACAGAAATCAAATACCAAGAATATGTAGAAGATTTGTTGATCTCTGAACTATTGATCGTGGAATAATGCAGAGGGCATCATTGCATTAAACCCAATTAAAGTCCCTTACAATTGATCAATACAAGCCTATCGATAATTCACAACATTCAATGGATAATTTCTATATAATGCATAGACCATTATCAATTGGCCATAGTTACTGCTATTTTAAACCTTTTTGTTTAAGCGCAATTCGGAACAGACCAGATCTGATTGTTTCTCTTTCCAGAGAGCGGTGTTGACCAATGAAGAACAGGAAGACTTTGAGGTGGGTTCTCCATTCTGTGATACGCTTGTTTTTTGAACCCAATGTCCACTGTGACAGAGTTTAGTCTTATCTACTAATCGATGGTCCTGTTTGAAGAGACTCTGCTGACAGACAGGTTATTGACTTCACACCTCATCGACTCCATTTAAAATTCGGAGTCTGTTCTATTCTCCAAAAAGTTTAGAATTCGGTGTAATTGAAGCCATTTAACTCTAGTTTAGATAGATGTGACTGCATATAAATGTGGTTTAGGTACATATGTGTGTTGCAGATGTGGATCTAGATCTAGACTCAAAATGACTCAGGCAACAAAGCTGGCACCTTGTGGATGACATCCCAGTCAGTGTCACATGCTCCACCTGTGTCTGTAGGCTTTCCAGGGGGATGACATCAGAGTGGAGAGCTACAAGGTGGAGAGCCGCATCACGTCGCGCTTCTGCCACACGACATTCAAGAGCTCTGTGGTCAACTCGGGCCCTAATGCCCAGAGCATCGGCTTCAATGTCCAGATCCCCAAACGTGCTTTCATCACCAACTTCACCATGTGAGCGACAGTCTTGATCAAAAATCCGATTTTCAGTTCTCAGCTGCAATCCCAATTCCAATCATGGCCTGAACCGTGTGTCGTTTGTCGTTGTCGCCTGACGTTAGGAATGTGAACGGGATAATGTTTGTGGGCTCAGTGAAGGAGAAGACCGTGGCTAGAAACCTGTACGCTCAGGCTAGAGCCAGGGGAAAGGCTGCCGGCATCGTCAGGTACAACAAACACTGCATCACCATCCACCCAGTGTGTCTATGTGATGGTTACATTGTGATCAGTTGAGTACAACCGAGACATTTAGAATGATCTGGTGCAGTAATGAAGTGATGTTGTTCCCACCCATTTCTTGACCGTAACAAATCCCATAATTAGGCACGAGGAGGCTTGGAATATTACAGTTAACACAGAGTGCCCGGATACAGCCCTTAGTCGGTGTACATTAACTATGTACTACACCTGACGTGTCTCAAGTTCACTGGTGCCATATTTCTGTACCTCACCGTTTACCATCATAAAAATAACTGAATACCACTGCTAATGAATCAGTGAATTCTAAATGCCGATTGGCTGTTAGTTTGGTATGTGATGCTGTATTCCACAGAATTGACAACACACCACATTTCACTACTTTATTTGGTTGGTGACTGTTTTGTAATTGCTGTTAGGCATCTCAGGGGTTTGTGGTATGTTGCCAAAATACCCTGGCTAAGCGCTGTGTCCAGGTATCTCACAATGTGTTGTACCTAAGAGCAACTCTGAACTGTGGAACTTCTGATATATACCCCATGCCTTTCATCTTATTAAATATATAAACCACTCTGTAAATATACCACACCTTTCAGCCAATCACAGTCCCCGGTTTGTAATGGGCTATATAACATCTGTAACAAACACATTGTTGCATACGTTGTTTCTAGTGTCCTATAACTTACTGTCGAGATGGTAATACAAATCCGCAGGGCCAACTCCCAGGACATGGAGACATTTAAAGCAGAGGTCCACGTCCCTTCCGGCATCAGGATAGAGTTTGAGCTGCACTACCAGGAAATGATGTACAGGAAGCTGGGCTTCTATGAACATGTGCTACACCTTCAGCCCGGACGTTTGGTGCCTCGGTTCCAGGTGAGCCAGACGGCGTGCGTGCGTGCGTGCTTGCCTAACTTTAGGACTGTGTTTGATCAGGCCCGCGCTGACGCGTTTCCGTGCCCGGTCCCTCTCTCCCTGTTCCTCTGCAGTTGGACGTGTACCTCTACGAGCCAAACGGCATTGCCTCTGTGGAGGTCCGGAACACCTTGGGAGAGCACTTCACAGGCGTAGCCAAAGTGACGAGCACCAAGCACAAGGCCCACGTTGTGTTCAAGCCTTCCCTCAAACAGCAGAGGACGTGTGACAACTGCACGGCCAGCGCCCTCAATGGCGTCTTCACGGTTGTATACGACGTGGAGAGAGAAAGCACCGCTGGGGAACTATATGTGGGTACACACACTAACACACACACACAACATATATTAACACTCAGCGACACACACTTGGTATTACTTATTTGAAGTTACTCTCTCTTCTAGGTTTCCGACGGACATTTTGTGCATTTCTTTGCGCCGACCAACCTCTCCCCCCTCCCAAAAAATATTGTATTTGTCATCGATGTCAGCGGATCTATGTGGGGAGTCAAAATGAAGCAGGTGTGTGATGTAACCATAGAAACACTGGCATGAGGTCAATCTGTGCCCCGTGGTTATTCCCTTATTGTACAACTGGCATTCACATACAACACTGCCACCGTGTGGGTGTTGTGCGAAACTGCACAGTATTCGCGGTGTCCTCCAAATTCATTTTTAACGTTCTCTCTCTATCTATATATCTATCTTTCTCAGACTGTGCAAGCTATGCAGGCTATACTGGATGACCTGACAATGGACGACTACTTCAGCATTATTGACTTCAACCACAATGTGCGCTGCTGGAGCGATGAACTGGTTCAAGGCAGCACTATCCAGGTGGCAGATGCCAAGAAATACATCCAGGATATCAAACCTAGCGGAGGTAGGAGACGGAGAGCTAGATAAGGACGTGGAGGAATCTCAGAGGTTAAGAAAAATAGAAAGCACCCAAAATGTGCTTCAGAGTTCTTCTTCCACTACAACCTGAAAAGATTTCCAATGAATGTGTCAGACTAAGAACTGTTGTTTTGAGCTAGATGGAATCACTTCATTGGGAGAGAAAGAGGAAGCGGTGGTGGATAGTAAAATATGTGACCTGTATTTATTTCTGATTGGCAATCTCTTCCCTTTAACCCTGTGCAGGAACCAATATTAACGAGGCGTTGCTGAGGGCGGGGCAGATCCTGCACAAAGCAGCCAATCAAGGCATGCTCAACTCACGCTCTGTCTCCATGATCATCCTTGTGTCTGATGGAGACCCCACTGTCGGTGAGACTCCCACACCTCCTCCCAGCCCATAACTTTCAACCTCCTTTATTTCACCCTTCAACCACTCATTAGATAACATAAGTCCGTGGTCCTCTTCTGCAACCATGCATAAAAACCATCTTGCCTACTGTTACGCAGGAGAGATCAAGCTCAGCGCTATCCAGAAGAATGTGAAGAAAATCATGAGGGAGGACTTCTCTCTATTCTCATTGGGTATCGGCTTTGATGTTGACTATGACTTCCTGGAACGCATTGCCACAGAGAACAGGGGTGTGGCCCAGAGGATCTATGCCAACAAAGATGCCTCAGAGCAGCTACGGGTATGACCCCTGTCCTTTAAACCCCAACCTTCATCGGTCTTTCCCCAACTCTGCTACTCTCACTGCTTCTCCTCTGTACGACTGCCTTCGCTCCTTTGAATTCCCCTCCTATTCTCCTTGTACATCCCTCACCCTTCACTCTCATCTCCTACTTCTCTTTACCTCCCCTCCAGAGGTTCTACAGCCAGGTGTCTTCTCCCCTCTTGAGGAAGATCACAGTCCTCTTCCCAGAGGGCTCCGTCTCTGATGTCACCCAGAACCGTTTTGACAAGTATTTCAGTGGCTCAGAACTAGTGGTGGCTGGGAAGGTTCTACCCTCCGAGGCCACGACCCTAAGCGGCTTCATCACGGCATCTTCTGTGAGTCGCACGCACAAACGTGTACGATCGCACCCACACGCTCGCCTACACGTATGAGCACTAACCCCTGGCAAGGCCCGCTCTCCGTCATTCCCCCCTCTTGTCTCTAGGATCGGCTGGACCTGTCACTGCAGACCGAGGCCGACTACATGGAGTTGGACGCTGAGCTGGCCAGGCAGCAGCACGCCTTCACTGGCTTCGCCAGACAGATGTGGGCCTACATCACCGTCAACCAGCTTCTGTCTGAGAGGTGAGACACAGGGGAGAGTTTGTAATTAATACCAACCTAACTCTCAACGCAGCCAAGATCGTTGATGAAGATCAGCGAGCCTAAACCCGTACTGGTTAATGTTTTGGGTCTGCTCCATCCTTGTTTCTTGCAGGTCCCAGGCTCCCACTGCCAGTAAGAAGAGAAAGATCACCCAGAAGATCCTGAACCTGGCTGTGGAACATCAGTTTGTCACCCCCCTCACTGCCCTTCTGGTGGAGAGCGAGGAAGCCAATGAGAAGCTGCTTGCCGACTTGCCTAAAGACCCAAAGAAGGGCTGCTGCAGAGGTGCCTAATCAAAATCCCTGAATTGCAACAGAAATGTACAGTGGAAGAGAGCATACTCAACTCACCCAAACCTATCGTGCGTATGTCTGTGCGTGTTTGTGTTCAGGAGGATCTGGAACTGGGGTGATTCTCGGAACACCGGCTCCCCTGGTTGAAGGCATCCCCCCCTGGGTCCAGAAGACAACCACCGCCCCCCCTAGCTCCGCCTTAGGAGTCTTTCCAGACAGTCTTACCATTGGTGACAGTAACCACTGAAAGCTCTATAAATGCCTGTGCTGTAACATTTTGTGTCACTATAGTAACATCTGTCTGTGGGTTTTCTGTCTGACAGTGGACAACGACCCTCACTTCATCGTCCACCTGCCCAAAAACAACATGGATGTCTGCTTCAACATCGACTCAAAGCCTGGGCACATCCTAAACCTGGTGTCGGACCCTGGAACAGGTAACTTCTGCCTCGACTGCTTCTCTGCCTCTGTGTCTGTGCCCCTCTTACCTGTGTCCTCCTACCGGGGTGTTGGTCAGGTGTGGTGGTGAACGGACAGCTGGTTGGCTCAAAGAGGGCGGGCGTGGAGAAGGACAGCATGAAAACGTACTTCGGGACCATTTCAGTGTTCTCCCAGCTTGACGGTGTCATGGTAACTGTCAGCACAGACCGTATCCACCTGACTGACGGCAAGCACAACCACTCCTTTTCCTGGGGGGCCACAGCTTATATCACCCAGGACAGGTAGGAGGACGAAGGAACACGCACGAACCTGTGCAACGCTTTTTCATGTTTATTTTTTCATCGATGTCTGGTATGGTGAGATGACGGGTGAGTACTTTTTATGGTTTCAACCACATCCCATAATGTTTCAGGGTGAAGGTTTCCATCGTGAAGGACTCCCAGGTGACAGTGACGGTGGATGAGAAGATCCGTGTCATGATGCTGCTGCATCGTGTGTGGAAGAAACACCCGACCAACGTGGACTTCCTGGGGCTGTACATTCCAAACAGCAACCAGTACTCCTCAAAGGCCCATGGTCTTATAGGTTAGTCTGTAAGATTCTCCCAGACTTGGGTTCCCAACATGGGGGGGTTGGGGGTTGCTGAGTGTATATATTTATATTCCCTTTCACATATTTCAAACGGGGTTTCATAAGTAGTTACTTTCATCGTTATAATATTATTAATATTATAGGCACCTTTTGGTTATTACAGTGACTTCCTCAAGTTTCAATAACAAAGTCTTCCCTTAGAGTGCACTCATTATACTCACTTGTCTTACAAATGTACAAAAGCTTAGGAAAACATATTTTGGGATCCTTAAAGTCTTCCTTGCACTATTTAGCGTTTTTCTGGCAACTAGTTTACATACATGGTTTATGAAGTATTCTGAACCTCATCTTAATGCTCCCACTGTGATGTCCTCTCAGGTCAATTTGGCCAGGAGCCAGAGGTGAGGGTGTATAATCTGCACCAGGGAGCTGATCCTCAGAAGAAGCAAGCCACCATGGAGGTGAAGGGAAACAAGCTGGCAGTCACCAGGTAAAATGTTACATTGCATGTTAGCATGGGAGACTCGGCCAGTGCAGGTCAATGCTCATACTTGTTTGCATTTGCGGTACACTGACAGTACGGTTTTGTCCGTGGCTCTTGCCGGTTTTGTGTATGTCTAATAGGGGCTGGCAGAAAGACTACAGACGGGATAAGAAGCGTGGGTCTGACATCTTCTGCTGGTTCATTCACAACAGTGGCAAAGGCTTCATCGACGGCCACTACACTAAATACATCGTCCCGCGACTTGACAGTTTCCTGCAGCGCCCGCTTTGAGCAAACAATCACTAATACAACCATGTCCTCTGTGATCCAGTCCAAGACGGGGTGTAGATACTCTGAATATTCTACACTACAGGGACAACACACACACACACCATAAAATGTTTCCATTCTACATCTGTTGGTCATGACTGTCAGACACTTTCTTAATGAACGGTAAACTGAACTAAAAAGCGAGAGAACTATGTACAGCAGTGTCAATGTGTTCAAGAACATTCTCAATGCCCGTTGTTTCCCTCAGAACTGATCTTATGAAAAAATGTAACTGTTTTGCAATAATACTGTCTCACACAATTTGTCAATCATCAGTGTTGTACTTTATTTAATGAGTATGAATACCATTTAATTGTAGAGAACTGTCTGAAAAACAATACAAAATACACAAAGACTGTTTTTCTTCTATATATATATATATTGCTTGAAAGAGACACATCTAAAGAAAATGCATTTTGAGATTATTTACAATTGCCGAAGGGGCCCAAAGGAATGGGACTCTGACACAGTAGAGTCTGAAGGGCCACTCGGTGAAGGGGAGGGACAAGGGGCATGATGGGTATGATGGGCATACATCAAGCCATTTTGGAAAAATCCTCATAGGCGATACCATCCACAGTTTTCCCTTTCATTCGACCCTGAGGAAGAAAACACACCTGTGCATGAGGAATTCCACCATGAAACACTACAAAGAGACAGCGGCCATTTTGAGCCCGGTTCATACCGAGTCAAGGGTCAGAGTGGCGCTGAACTTCCTCTCATCGATGGAGTCCAGGAGCGCCTCCGTGTCTCGGTACACACCGTTCAGAATCAAGACCCGTTTACCTGTGATGCATTTTGATGGGATCAGATCATCGCGTTTAACAAGAACAGATCCGTTAAACATGAAATGATTACGGGGTAACATGCACAGTCTGGTGTGAACATTGTTGCGTTCCTGTGTCACCATGGCGACGGCTGGGGTACCTGGGGCAGGGATAACCGTCTCCAGGTGACTCTGGTCTAGTTTCAGCTTGTCCCCCGACTCAATCATCTTCACTATGGCTGTATATTTATCCTGCACCTCCTACAGAACACAATAGTTAGCCTAAATCCACATGTGAGTTACTTCTCAGCGGCAGTGTCTTGACTAAAGTCAATTACCTTGATGACACCTTTCTTCTTGTGGTATTTCTCCCCCAGTCTCTTGGTGACCACTTTGACCACAATGCCGGGGTGCAGCCAGTGGTCGACTCGCACAGACTTCTTCTTCTGCTCCTCCATCTGGACCAAACATAGCATAAAGGGTTAAAAACACAATTTCTGTAGAGCGTCCTGTCAAACAGTGGACCTCACCTCCATAATCTCCTCCAGGGCTGATCTCTTCTTCTTCTCCTTGCCCTCTGAGGTGGAGGGCACATCTTTCCTCTTCACAGAGCCCGCCACCTTCAGGGCACTGGGACCCAGGGCAGTACTATGTGGGAGAGGTGGGAACTGTGTTCATTTGATTTGTAATGGGGAAATCGTTATTGACTTTTTCTATTTAACACTGTTGCAATAACTGGAAATTTGCTTCAGATTAACTCTACCTGGCTTTAGAGTGTCCTTCTGTAGAGGAACAGGAGCTCTTGGCCAGATTGAAGGCAACTACAATAAAATCCAAACTGACCAATGAGCAGTGGTAGATAAAGACAAAGTCTATTCAGGATAATTTCTGACCAAAAAATTAATTTTTAGTACAGCCCGTGAGTATATGTAAAAAAAACACATACTTTTCTCTTCTTCACTTTCACGCTTAAACTCTGTGAAAACTGGGGGTTCCTGAGAGAAAAATAAGATTGGTTTAAATCAATGACACATCAACAGTAAACAGTACCATTGGCAAACATTGCTTGACCTGATACTGCACAGAAGGAAGAGTGTAATATGTAATGGAGTTGTCACCTCTGGCTCTTTTCCCTCCTGGCCCCGGCGGACCTGCTCCTCTATGAACTTGGCACTACGCTCCTCGTCATCAAGGTCTTGCTTTTTCTTCTTCTCCAGCTCCTCCTGCCTCCGGATGGTCTCGGGGTCTCGGTCGATGTACTGAATGTACCAGCCTTTGGGGGTCTCGTCCACCTTACAGTAACCTATGGATGTCAGATAAAGCAATGCCATTGGTCAGACACACACACACACACACACACACACACACACACACACACACACACACACACACACACACACTTTGTTCGAAGAAGTATGAGTGAGACTACCTTCTTTGCCCAGCCACTTGGTGAATTCTGTGAGAGTTTCCCACTGGGTGGAATTCATATGGACGTGCTCTCTGTCATTGATGTATTCGTTATACACAATGTTGTTATGCACTCGCTTGGTTCCTAGAGACAGAGAAAGGGGTTGAGGGGGACATTCCGTTACATCTCTGGTTTGTCTGACAAACTATACTAAATCTTCAGAAGAAATCATATATTACCAAAGCGTCTTTTGATCAGCTCAATAAAGTCATTCTTGAACTCCCTTGGAATCGAGAGGAAGAGAGGAGAAAAAAAAAACGAATTTAGTCTCTGGTAGAAGGCCTTTTTCCTTAAGCCTTCTTCAAAGGAATTTTCATTTCATAAGTGTATTTGTTTGAGTGTTCATAGCACACACCGTATACGAAAACAAAACACCAGCCAGGCCTAAGTAACCGATTGACTCACTCAGAGAAAGTGTCCATGATCTTGTCCGGGTCCTCCGAGGCCAGCAGCAGTTGTCTTTGGTGAGACTCGGACATACAGTGGCATTTGAAGCCATTCTAGGGACAGAAAGAGATCGAAGTGTTAAGTATTTCTAGCCCAGGAAATCGTGTTAGTGTTTGTCTTGCTGACAAAACCAGACAATAGTTTACTTCCATTCCTCACTGTCCCAATGAGTTGTTGATCGGTAAGCACGTTTCAACATTTGCTTTGTTTCTGGTTACTTAACTACTAGTAGTAACGCTTAGTATAACATTACTGTAGACTATGTATGCAGTAGTTAGCTGGCTAACGTTAGCTAGCCGTTTTACCTCGTCTCGACATTGTTTCTGGCACATCTGACAATACCATCGCAACTTTTGAAGACCCTTTGCTTTAATCCTATTGCCAATGGCCTTCGGGCTTAGAAAATCCGCTTTACCCATGTCAAATAGTTTTTAATAAATTACATACAAACATGCAATAAAATGATAAAAATAAATTTAACGAAACCCCGAACACGTTCAAGTGTTGTGATATTCGATTATCTTCCTTGTGAAAACCTGCCGCTTCCGTGGGCAATTCGTCATCAATTCAAGAGTACATCGAAATAACGCGAGGACTGGTTATTCTTTACAAATTAACTAGCGCTTGCGCAGTCCTGCGAGTCTGACCTTCATAGAAGTAACCATGTTCGCCAGGACCAGTGCTTTGGTGTTTCACCCACAATGGTAACGTTTTCTCCGATAAAAATGCATCTTTCACAACAGGATTTTGAGGCACCTGTATTTTTCCAAAAATGTGAGAAATCTGTAGGCTGAAATTGTTCAGGAAATGTGTATAACATTGCAAGGGCGCGCTAACCCGTAGGCCGCAGATGATGTGTGGTGTTGGTGCAGTTCTGAATGGCCAAGTTCAGCCGGTGGATAATCTGACATTAGCTTGAAGTACTAACTAACCATGGCATGACAGTTTGACAGTTAACTAACTTGTGAAAACGAATAGAAAATACTGCGTTCAGCTCGAGTCGAGTGTTTAAAAATTAACCTCTCATTCAGTGTTGTTAGCTTGAAGCAAGCAATACGTTAGCCGTTTCTGCAGTGGTGCCATGGTGAATGCTAAAGAAAAGATAGCGGTTACATACTATCTACAGGAACTGGGATGTAACGTTTACTAGAAGTCCTCTGCAGCATTATTTTTCATGTAGCTATTTGTATGTTAAGACAAATCGTCGAATCCCTTTATTGAGTATGTGCTAAAGTTATGTGCAATGACATGTTGCTACATTAATTCGCTGAATTAATTCAATTTTTTTTTACAGTGGGCAGGTCAGGAACATGGCTACCTTGAAGGACAGTAAGTATTTACCTTTGTTTAGGTGCTTGTCTTTTTTTACTAACTCAAGAATCTGCTTCTTTTTAAAGTTTTATGAACAGGTCTAATAGTCATTGTACTGTGATTGTGTCTGTATATGTCAGTGACATGAATATTTCCGTCTTCCATTCTAGTCACCATCCGGTTGAAGTCCATCAAGAACATCCAAAAAATCACCAAGTCCATGAAGATGGTGGCTGCTGCTAAGTACGCCCGTGCTGAGAGGCAACTGAAACCTGCTCGTGTCTATGGAAATGGTGCCACAGGTATGTTTCCGCAGATACCCAGAGGTCTAAGGGAATAATAGAAAACTACATGAAGGTCATGACTGTCAGTCATGGTGGGCATCTGCCAATACTGAGGTCCCTGATAATTCATAGTCTTTATTCATGAAGCGTTTCGAGTTTGTCTGTCAAGTATCAGTTTTCCATGTTTGCTATCAAGTATCAGTTTTCCATGTTTGCTATCTAGTATCGGTTTTCAATGTGAGTAGGATTACATGAACACAAGGGACCTAATCCTAGGTATGAGCTGCTTCTTGATTACCACACTGTTTGTGTCCTGGTTGTCATGCAACATTTGGCAGTGGTTTCATGGACTTTGCCATTGGTGATCAACAAACCTGTTGAGGGCCCCTTATTTTCTTGTCTCCCAGCTTTGTACGAGAAGGCTGAGATCAAGGCCCCGGAGGGCACGGCCAACAAGCACCTCCTGATTGGTGTGTCATCCGACCGTGGTCTCTGCGGGGCCGTCCACTCCAATGTGGCCAAGGCCATCAAGGCCAAGATTGCCACCTTGACCGGTGAAGGCAAGGAGGTGATGGTGGTCAATGTGGGGGACAAGCTGAGAGGCATCCTGCAGAGGTACCGTATGCCGACCGCTCTGGAGCGCTTCTGTATGGTGGCCACATCAACCGGTCCCGGGTCGGTTTAACCACGCCCTGAGGCACTGAGTGTCTTCTATACGTTTTCGTCTCTCTCCCCAGGACTCACGGCGATCACCTGCTGCTCAGTTGTAAAGAGGTGGGCCGCAAGCCGCCCACCTTCTCGGACGCTTCCGTGGTTGCGACAGAGCTTCTCAACATGGGCTACGAGTTCGACCAGGGGGCCGTCATCTACAACAGATTCCGGTGCGGCCTCCGTCCGCGTAGCCACACTTCCGTTTCAGCCGCCCACTGGCTTTAGTTCGCCCACTATGAGAATATGGACATGTAGTCATTAAACCTTTTGTTGGTGAAAGATTCTTTTAACGGATCGTCCTATAACTGCACTCCAATATTCATATTAATTATTCATTTAATGTCCCCCCCCCCCCTGTTCAGGTCTGTGATCTCCTACAAGACTGATGAGAAGCCCATCTTCTCCATTGACACTGTGGCTAATTCAGGTTTGACGCCATTTTGGTTTTTGAAGGTCCCTTCCAGGACCGATCGAATGCTATGAGAATCGCCCCCCAACAGAATGTCTGACCTCACTCACTGAATGTCTGACCCCTCTCCCGTAACAGAGAACATGGGCATTTACGATGACATCGATGCCGACGTGCTGAGGAACTACCAGGAGTTCTCCCTGGTCAACATCATCTACTTCGGCCTGAAGGAGTCCGCAACCAGCGAGCAGAGTGCCAGGATGACCGCTATGGACAGCGCCAGCAAGAACGCCTGTTAGTTTCCTCCTGTCATTTAGCATACAAAGGTGTACTGTGAAGGTGGGGGTCTCTCATCAACACGGTCTCTGTTCTTGTCTTTCCAGCTGAGATGATTGACAAGCTGACCCTGACCTTCAACCGTACCAGGCAGGCTGTCATCACCAAGGAGCTCATTGAGATCATCTCTGGAGCCGCTGCCCTGTGAGTTTTGCGCCTTGTCTTATTCCACTGTCGGTCGTACTGTCGATTTCCCGGGACTTTCTTATTGTCTTGTTCCAGCTCCCTCTGTCAGTCATTTCGGTGTTGGTCTTCCCGGTGTTCCGTGTGTCACGTGGGCCTCTCACGCTTCCATCAGTTGCCTAGACAAGGCTTTCTCATACACCTCTTGTTTCATATTTTGGTTTATGCCCTGTATAAGCTCATCTGAGAAACTAAACTAGAACCTTCTGAACGTTTACACTTCGGTGTTAACCTCATTTACCCCTCCAAGCCCCACTTTGTGTTGGTATCAGCTCCTTAAGCTTGTCATTGTTGTCTCTAAACCCTAGAGGATTTTTGTGTTGTTTGATTAGGATTTCTTGAATGTAAAAACAATGTAATGTGTGATAGAGATTTCTGTTTAGGTTAGGGTGATAGATGAGGTCTGTCTGGGAGTCAGGACTCATGTATTCTTGAGCTAGAATTTCTCCCAGTCGTGAGTTGTGCTGAGTTTTGAATCCAGCTTAAACGGATCTTGTGTTTATTAGAATCCCTGTTATTCCCCCTTGCTTTAAGTGATTGACAATTTTGTTTGCATCCGGTTTTCTGAATTCTTGTTCTGTTTTTCAGATAAATGGGAGATGACCTCCAGCCATCCTTTGCCAGTGGTTCTGGCATACATGCTTCTAAGTACTTCAGACCGCTGTTGTCGAGAGTTTGACTATTTGTGCTTACATTTGTATAATATGCGTGGACAAAAATAAACCTCTTACAGAGAAATGTGGTCCCTTTTCAGTGCTCCACTTAGAATATACATGACTTGTGACATTGAATGAAAGATGTTTAAATGTCAAGCCGAGGTTATAGTCACACTTTGCTTTTTTTTTTTTTTAGAACATTCTAAAATGCTCTTCAAGGACAGGTCCTTGTTAATGGAATATCAATCAACACGTTACTGGACTTAATGCCTTTGAAATAATAGGTGTTTTTGGACCAACTCTTAAAGTAGTGAGTTAAGCTCTATTCGATAGATATCTGTATACCAGTCAGTGAATAAACTGGTTATTCAATCAGTGTGAAATCTGTATATTCTATCCCTGTTGTTACTTTGGGGGATGAATTGTTCTGTGAAATACAATGGCACCCACTGTAATTCTGTGTAGTTTTGCTCCAGGACAAGGTTTTGAAACATGGGAAGGCTAGGTGCACCTCAAGGTTCAGGGATGATGTTGCCAGGAACATACCACTTAAACAGTTAGGGGGGGTGTGATGGATGATTCCTTCGATAGAACTCATAATGGAAGTACGTTTCCATTAGAGTGTGGCACGTATTGTCTCAAATGGGTGGCACTGAATGCTAATAGCTGTGATATATCAGACCGTTTATCACTGGTGTGATGTCTCGTCCCTTTTCTGCTTTAAAAAAGTTGGTATTCATTATAAGTCGTAAGGCATCTTGGGGGTTTGTGATATATTGTGGATATACCACAGCTAGGTGGCATGTCTGAGAAGAGCTCTTACCCACATCCCTAGGGCCTTATAGCGTAGTTATTCCAAGGCTTTCAGATTATCAGCATTCAAGATTTTAATCAATTGGTTTTAATTTAGGCACAATATGGCCAATGTAAGGTATATGGCCAGGGCTAAGAGGTGTGTTTACACTGCACTCAGACACGACGTATTGGCTACATACAAAACACCCCAGATGTGTTATTGGTATTAAAACCAGTTACCAGAACCATTAGAAATGGAAAATGTGGGTGATGTCATACTTATACTTTCAACCAATCAGGATCGAACCACAGAGTAGAATGTTTGGTTATAAACGGTACTCACTGTTTTTATTTAGCCATCTTAGTAAATTTAGTTTTAATTGTCAAATAAATACAGGATACACAAGACAAGGGACATTCGGCTAAGTTCTTTTGGTCCCTGAGGACAGTGGAGGAACAACAGAATTGAAGCCGTGTAAGTGATTTTAGGTGACTCCTGATTACCAGCATTGTGAGCCCAGTGGCTAATCAAAACAGACAGAACCTTTATCTTGTCTGTCTTGTCTGTTTTACACTTAAAGCTATTCATAAGGGGTGTAAAGTTAATACATCACTAAGATATACAACACTTCATACTGTGTCCCACTGGATTCCGTGTCTACTCAGTGTAATTTAGTGATGCTGGCTTGTCTCAGCCAATAACAGGACATGTGTACAGAAGTCACCCAGGATCCAGTAGGCTACTAGACACTCCAAGGCAAAGACAGTTTTCCATCTTCATTTGTTTACCCACCTAACCTCCATGTGTCCTTAACAACAGTACGGAGACAAGAAAAAGTTGACAACCCCTTGAACTACTTCCTGTCTGTTATGTCAGAGCCAGAGTTTCATACATTTAAATTAGGATCCCCTCCACTTATCTACACGTTATACATTTGCAAGCGGAAAGTTTATTGTGAAGCGAAATAAAACGCTATTAAAATCATAAATTGAAATATCATAATTGGGAAAGTCTCCACTCCCCTGAGCTAATACATGGCGAAAGCACTTTTGCCAGTAATTACAGCTGAGTCTGGGGCGATAGGTCTACCAACTTTGCCCACCTAGGTTTTGCCATATTTGACCATTATTAATAAAATGGTTCAAGCTCTGTCAAATTCCTTGAGTTGCGTTAATACACTGCAGTGTCCAATTCTAACACATTTTTGATAGGCTGTAGTTTGGGGCTTTGACTTAAATCACCATTTTATTCCAAAGCCGCTCCACTGTAGCTTTGGCTGTGTGGCTTGGGTTGTTGTCATACTGAAAGGTGAACTTCTGTCACAGTTTAAGTTTTCCTGAAGAGGGCATCAGGTTTTCCTCAAAGACTTTTATGTACACTCCATCACTCACTGACCCTTCAATCTACCTGACCCCTTAACAGGAGGCTGCCCTCACCCTGTTTAACAGCGGGGATACGTTTCTTTCTGTGATGACGTGTTGGGTTCGCACCAGATATTTCATACCGCATGACTACAGAAACTATTGAGTGTATTTTGGAATACTTAAAATATTTAACTGGATTCAATTTCTTGAGTAATGGCTTTTTTATTGTTCTAGTACCATACAGGCCAAATTTGGGGAGTGCTTGGGATATGGTTAGCCCACACGCACTTTTACCAGTCTTGGCTAAAAGGCTGTAGCTTGGTCAGTGTTTCTCATTGGAATCTTGGTGGCTTTTCTGATCAGTCTCTTATGTGATCAGTCATCCAATCGGGATGGACAGCCTGATGGAGACCGGGTCTTGGTATTACCATAGAATTTCCACTTCTTAATGATAATCTTGACTCTGATATGATTATTCAAGGCTGTCCATCCAAATATTCATTCACCGTTCACTATATTAGGTTCACCTGCTCGTTAACACCAATAGCCAATCAGCAAATCACGCGGCTTCTACTCAATTTACAAACCAGGAAGACACAGTCAAGACGTTTAGTTGTTGTTCAGCCCAAAATTAGAATGGGGGAATGATCTAAGGGACTGACTAGTTGCAGGATGTTGTGGTTGAAGAGATTTCCACGCGCTCCGTTCGTTGCTGACAGAAAGGCAACAAGTGCTCGAATAACCAGCCTCTACAACAATGGCGTACACAAGGAAATCTCTGAATACACAATACATTGAACCTTGAAGCAGTATGGAGGGAAAAGGCATCCCTGATAGATACGACATGTGGACACAATGAAGTGGCTGGTGAGTGTATTTTATACCCCTCCTGATCTCTGTCTTTCCATAACTTGGTCCAGTAGGGTTTTAAAGTTCCTTAGTGCTCGTGGTTGAGTGTTTGCTTTGCAATTCACTGCCCAACTGAGGGCACGTACAGAAACTGTTCAGTTTATCCTTAAATCTTGTAAATAACTGAAATGTTAAATGGGTGGAGGTCAACAGCTAAAACGGATAGAAAGGGGAGTGTTTAATGGAATGAAGGTGTGGTCTAGACTGGCAGGATGGTAGACGGGAGGGTTTATTGGGCCTGGAGCCAGGACTCAGCTGGGTGCCTATCCTCTACTTCCTCTGGTCTCCTGAATTAAAGTCTCAACATCTTGGAGTTCAGACAATATCCAGCGGGGGGTGCTGTTTGACAACACGTGTGCCTCGTAAGACTGAATTGAAGCCACTTAGCAGTGGTTCAGTTCATCAATGATGTCAGCTGGGACAATAGCACTAGCACACTGTGATGAGTACAGGGGACAAGATCATTTTAACAGCTGAACAGAGATCAGTCCTATACAAAACCCCAGTAATTAAAAAAAAATTCACAACAGCTGATTTAATTTCTCCATCCCGCTTCCACTAGCCGTAAGCTTTTCTGGAACAAGCCTGTTACGAGGGCATACTTACGTTTCCAGCCTGTGAACCAGCCTGTGAGCCTGGGTGTGGATTCCTCGTCTGCATCACATCTGTCTGTGTGCGTGCGTGCGTGTGTGTGTGCGTGCAAGCGTGCGCCCTGCAGCCCTTGTTTGTCTATTGTGTTTGCTCTTGTTATTGTTTACTCCTGGGGGAAGGAGGGAACGATTGCATCTGAACATTGAAATTACAGCGATGCCAGCCCCTGATAAACGTACGACGAACACAGCCTCTCATCTCTATCAGACGCAGCCTACCCTCCCACATCACACAGGGGCCGCTCTAGAATTCCACTTTTGGGAGTTCTCCATCCGATGAAATGTTGCCACCGGATTGGGAATTGTGGGTCCCATGCCTGGCCTCAGGGTTCAGGTCAGGGTTCAGATTGGACAGTACACTAAGGAATCTCATGCTGTCTAGTGTAACATCTAGAGCTGTTTTAGTGGAATCCTTCCGCAATGAGACCCAGAACTGGGTGAGTGGGTGTGTGTGGCTGGTTCGGGGGGTGGGTGGCTGTCCTGATCCTGGTTTTCTTTTGCACCTGAGGACCACAAGTCCCATCACAGATAGTAAACCAGAACTCAGTCCCCACAAGGGTTCAGTATAAAACCTACAGTATAATTTGGTTTTGAAGTGGGGTTAGATTTAGATATTAAGGATAGATTAAGTTTAAGGAATTGAGGTTAGGATTAGGGGTGGTGTTATGGGGTAAGGGAAATAAGATTAAGTAAGGTTATGTTTGGGGTCCCCGCAAGGATAGAAAAACAAACGTGTGTGTGTGAGTCTGAATGTCTGTGTGCGTTTCTGAGTGTGTGTGTGTGTGGGGTGTGTGGGGTGTGTGGGGTGTGTGGGGTGTGTGGGGTGTGTGGGGTGTGTGTGTGTGTGTGTGTGTGTGTGTGTGTATATATGAGATTCTTAGTGTGTGTGACTGTGAGAGAGAAGACATCTGAACATTATTCAGGGCCCTGCTCCTCTCTCTGTATTAGCCTCACCTCGTTATCTTTATCACCCTCGTCTCATTGTGGCGCTGCAGAAGAAAATGATTAGAGGAACAGGTGACAATGGAGGGAGAGATTTGTGCCGTTACCGCGGGCACTGACACTGGCAGGTAAAACAGCATTACACTCTAAAGAAAAGAAGAGAGGATGAATATTAAAACATTCATGTCTTCTTCAGAGAGGAGAATGAGACTGTTGGAGCCAATTGACTCTATTTCCCTCCCCTCTCTCTTCCCCCCATTGCTGGCACAGGGCAATCACAGAGCTTAGTGCTGATTATACACATGGAAGAGAAAGCCAGACAGAGAGAGCACACCACTCTTTCTCTTTTGCCTTCTTTCCCACCTCTCCTTTCCTTTTTCTGTTACTCCTGTCTTCTCCTTCCATCCCTCTGTTCCTCTGTCCCTCCTCTGACCAGACCTCAGGAGAAGGATTCAGGCTTTGTCTGGTTCCCACGGCAACATATAAGTCTCTGTGTGTGTGTGTGTGTGTGTGTCTCTCTGTGTGTGTGTTTCTGTGCGTGTGTTTGTGACACTGACTCTGATGTAGTAATGCCAGAACATTATCTCATTCACCCCCTTATCTCAATGCACCCCCCCTCCCCCTGGCCCGGCACAAAGCTATCTGCTCGTTGGACTTTTCTGACTATTTATGTCGGACAAGGTCACAATCGTTTAAACTTGCTTGCCTCTCTCAAGCCCTGCAGATGAGATAGCAGGAGAGGAGGAGGGGAGGGGGGGGGGTCCATCGATCCACCCACTCAGATTTATCCCTTCTTCTCCCCTTAGATTTTTTTAAAAAACTTTTCCCATTGCCGTGGTAACAGGTCCCTCTCACGGTGAAGCGGTCGGCCCTATCAGTCTCTTTAAGGGTGCTGCGCCTCGTGAGAAAACGCTCAGGACATTTAAAATACAGTAGCACTCTTAAACGGGGCCACTTTTCTCTGCCTTTCTCCCAGTCCAAATGAGAGAACCTTCACATCAATCTGGTGGTTCTGTTACACCATCTGGGCCTTATTCAACTGCCTTCAGAGAAAGACCGAAACAAGGAAGGAGACAGATGAGGGTGTCAGTCTTTAGTGGACTTACTTAATGTATATATTGCTTTCCAATGGCTGTTTAGTGCTGCATGTGTGTGTGTGTGTGTGTGTGTGTGTGTGTGTGTGTGTGTGTGTGTGATCCTTGTCAGTCAGGGCTTGGGTTACTATGTTCTGGCTGTGTGATAGATGGTCCAGCCTAACCTCAGCTCCCTCAGCCACAGGAGAGAATGTCACAACCAGTTTCCCCTCAATCTGTCTGCTGACTCACTGTGTGTTTGGATGAGGGAAGACCCCCCACTGCAACAGGATCGTTGGGAAGTTCTGCTGTGTGTGTGTGTGTGTGTGTCCTGCAGAGTGTTGGCCCCAGCCCCTTCCTGTCCAGACCTCACTGCTATACAGAACCGTGTGTGTGTGTGTGTGTGTGTGTGTGTGTGTGTGTGTGTGTGTGTGTGTGTGTGTGTGTGTGTGTGTGTGTCTCGTGTTCTCCCTCAAAGGTATTTATTCTTTTATTTTCCATTTCTTCTTTTTCCCATCCCAGATTTCCAGTGAGATTTTCTGTAAGCTTTACATGCCAATTCAGTTCCTTTGCTCTCTTACAGATACAATGCTCTCTATTGGCAGAATACCCACTGATCGGAAAGAAACTAACTGACATTAAGGAGAGGAAAATAAGACCAAAAGACCAATCTGTGTTTTTTCCTGTTCGGTCTAATAATATGTTAGAGGACAATGTATTTTTCTGTGAGGTAAAGATCATACCATAGAAAGACAAGAATGCGGTCTGACACCATATCCGCTCTGAATAACAGATCATCCCTTTTAAATCATATTTAAAGACTTGCTGCACAGAGACTTTTCCAATGGTCTCATTACATTGTTACACTAGTACAGAATTGTTCTTACAGTAATCCTGGTATGAGGTATTTCAGTGAATATGCGAGGTTTTGATACTGCCTTCTTGCATTTAAAAAAAGTTATTTTAATGTCTTTTTGGTATACATAAGAAGAGTACAAGAAAGGACAGAAATAAAAGAATCTAATTAGACTAATGTCTTGTGGTGTCAAAACGTAGATGCATTCAGACAGCCTTTTCTGTTGCTTTAAAGTTTTCCTTTGTTGCTACAGTGTTGGTGCTTGTTTTGAGTTCACACAGGGATTTAACATAAATAATTATTCAGTGCTCATTTAGATATTTTTTGGTGGTACAGAGAATGTTTTTGCTTGGCTTTGCAGTCAAGCTAGTTTATATCAGAAGATGCAATACATGCACTTGCCTGCTAGATGGTGCTGTTGCCCCAGTGATCCCTATGTTATCCTATAAGGTCCCACTATCCAGTTCTTTGGCTGAGCTCTTTGTGTTCTGGCGTTTCATGTTGGGATTCTGTGGAGAGCAGTGATAGAGGTACTCCTTCCCCCCTCAACCCAATCCCTCTGTCTTCCTCTGTCCCCTCATCCCTCATTTCCTCTCTCTCTTTTCCTTGCTGGAATGTCTTCTCCAGCCCAACCTTGAAATATTGACAACGCTGCTTCCACATTTCCGGCTTCTTGTTGACTTTATAGAGGTAAACAAAAATGAATAGGAAGCTGATTCATAGTGTAATGTTCAAGGGAATCCTCTTTAGTGTCAGGATTCATTCAGTTGCATGCAGTCGTTGAATCATAAGTAAATTAGTCTTAATTGCGTACACACAGACATACACACATGCACATAAGTACTCCCTCTCTCTCACACACACACACACACACATAAACACACACATAAAAACACACACATCTCATTATGACTTTGTTTGTTTATTGTATCTGAGGGGAAAGCATTTAAAATCATCCTGGGGGATGGAACAGAGCCTCAGGGTTAAATACCCTGTCACCCATCTCACCCCTTCCTCACCCTCTACCTCAGGCCACCTCACCCTCTCCTTACCCCCGCCAACCCCCCGCACCCCCTCCTTACCTCCACCTCCTCTCCCAGCAGGGTAATGTAGTAGTGAAGGAGAACAGAGACGTATTTGGAACAGTAGATGGTTGACATGGAGGCTGGGCTACCATGACAGTGGCGGAGAGATGTGATGTTTATTCCTGGACAGTTCTCTGAGGACAGGAAAATGTCCAGACAGTGTTATTGGCCTTGAAGCTTCTATTCGGTCTAATGGTTTTCATGTCTAATGAAGCCAACTTCCCTTAAGTGTGTGTCTGTGTGTCTGTGTGTCTGTGTGTCTGTGTGTCTGTGTGTCTGTGTGTCTGTGTGTCTGTGTGTCTGTGTGTCTGTGTGTCTGTGTGTGTATTTATGTGTGTGTGTGTGCGTGCGTGCGTGCAAGAGGCAGGGTTCCCATTAGGGTATTAGTGTGTTTGTTGATTCTGGTGGGTGCGTGTGAGTCTATGTTAACGCAATTATTGCCACCATAGGAAATGACTAGTTGGCGAAGCAGCTCCTAGAAGGGGTGGGATTGGCTTGAAGAAAGGGGAGAGAGGAGGTGAGGTGGGGGGGCAGGGAGGAGGTGAGGTGGAGGGGCAGGGAGGAGGTGAGGTGGAGGGGCAGGGAGGAGGTGAGGTGGAGGGGCAGGGAGGAGGTGAGGTGGAGGGGCAGGGAGGAGGTGAGGTGGAGGGGCAGGGAGGAGGTGAGGTGGAGGGGCAGGGAGGAGGTGAGGTGGAGGGGCAGGGAGGAGGTGAGGTGG